>CM061536.1:78958672-79135128 GCA_030545055.2 Neoaliturus tenellus
TGTTTCAGCGAATTTCCCTATAGGGAATACGCTATTACGGTAGTAACCATGACAAGACCTAAGCCCGGGACCACTTTACTTTTTCATTTTGAGGTCCCCAGAAGCCAAAAACACCATTCGTTCATTTTCATATATATGTATATATATATATATATATATATATATATATATATATATATATATATATATATATGAAAATGATCGAATGGTGTTTATCTATCTATCTATATATCTATGTGTCCGTGGTACTGATAACTTTTGAAGGGGACATCCGATTTTGATGAAATTTGGTATGGAGGTGTAAGACCAGGTCTATTTTCATGAGTTCGCGAACCAGCATTGTCGGGTTATGGGAACGTGGTTTTATGGGGTTTCAAAGGGGTCAAAAATGGGTTTTTGACATTTTTGGACTTTAATTTTTAAAATTCATCAATTATAACTGAAACCATTTAAAAGAGCTTAAAAAACAAACAATTTTGGTACTTTGAATTTTTATTATAGCATAACTGGTTACGGGGCAAATCCAAAAATGTGTTTTCCTTGTTATTCTTATGGGAAATCAAGAAAACCCCTACATCTTGCTTATTTATTGACATAACTTAATCAAATTTGTTATGTACATTATCTATATAAGGTTTAACTTAAACTTGCTTCCAAACCCATATGGCGTCAAACCTACATACTCACCCCCATGGGGTTTATGGGGAAAATAAAAAATTGCCAGAGTTTGATACAATTTTGTGTTTACATTTACCAATTATTGATTAACTTAGATTTTCTAGCAACACCCAATGGCAGAAAACCTACATACTCGATCCTATGGTGTTTTTATGGGGAAAGTAAATAATCTGAAATTCCATTGGAAATTCGCTGAGTACGCAGGTCTGCTGCGACGGGGGTATTTTATAACACACGAGGTGGCCCGTGCGCAAATTGCGCATTTTATGATTCTGTATAAGTGAAACTCACCTATAGTACTTGAATGTTGATTATTAAGTGACAGAGATCTACTTTTGTTTACTATCTGGCTTTAAAAATTCATCTGACGGTAATCAGCTGTTAAATTACAATTCACATTTAAGAACTTGTAAAAAAGGTGATCAACATTAGTAGAGGGAAAAAGCCACTTCTAAACCGGAAGTGACGTCAGCTGCCAGGGCAGCTGCAGGGGTCAGATGGTGTCAGCTGCCAGGGCAGCTGCAGGGTGCAGATGGCGAGAGCATATGCCCTGAATTTGAAGTAGAATTGGGCATGAATTAAGAGTTAGTTCAAAATTGAAATTCAACAGTTATAACTGGAGCCTGGAAAGTATGTCAAGGTCATTCAGAGTAAGTTTTAAAAAAGCCTACCCAACTACTACCAGAAATAGTTTAAAGTTGAACTAGTTGGTGATAGTGGGATAGGCTGAAGTAAATTTTGAATTTTATTTGTGAACATATAATTAATGTGCAACAGCAGAGTTTAAACAAGTTGAACTTTTGTGATGAACTACAGAGTTGTAAATGCAAACACCAACGACGATGAGAAGGTAAACGCAGAGTCCCCAGATGATGTATTTGAAAAGCTTGAACAAACGTAACATTTCGAGTTGGTTTTCCCGTTCCATTTCCAATCGTTTAATTTCCAATTTCAATTTATCCTCTTCTATTCTAGTTATGAAGGGAACTTCATCCATCATATCCATCATGATTTTGTAGTGTTTGAAATTTTAAAACAAGTGATGTTGATAGTTCAAAAGTTGAAGACGGAATGAGAAGTGAAAGCGAGAAATGTTAGTTAAATAAAGAAGTGGTGGGGGGAACGAAGAATTACAAAGAAGTGGTGGGGGAAATATTTTGCTGTTCATTATTACCATCAGTAGTGTCAGATGGTGCAGGAGTTAGATTTAGTAAACTGTCTTCGTCCGAACTTTCAATCTTATCACAAATAGGACAATCGTATGTTATTTCCAAATTCATTTTGATGGTTGTAAAATTATCTACAAGTTCTTGTAAAATATTAAAAATGTCTTGTAACTCTTCTTTAGAGTTTATTTCAAAACTAGAATTCATTCGGGCCAATGGAGAGTTGTTCATTATTGGAGAGTCGGTGATGGAATGAGGATCGGCGCATAGGGAGGGGGCTTATATAATGGTGACCTTGAGCAGGCGTCTAGGGAGGGGGGCTGTCTAGGGAGGGGGCTTTTATATAGGGAACCTTGAGCTTATGATTGAATAAAACGTTTAGTTCTTCTTCTCCATCTTTTAATTCAATTATTTGAACCGAAGTAGTTGTTTCATCTTCTTCACTTGATGAAGAAAACAATTCACCAGGATTTAAATATTGAACTACAATTCTGAACCATCTTATAGGATATTCGTCAATGACAGAAAGTAAGTTTTGAAACAATTCTTCCATCTCCTCCCTGTCAGTTATTATATGTTCAAATTTGATAAATTTGTTTTCCATGTTGTTAGTTAGAGTGTTGGAAGTGGAATGATTTAATATTATATAAAAATTAGAACTAGTGGTGGGGGAAATCTCAAGGTCATCCAAATGAAGTTTTAAAAAAGAGTGTAAAACTGAAATTACACATTTGATGGTTCTACAGGATCGGAATACCAATCTGACCTGTATTTACATCTTTTTATCATATGTGTACAAAAATCATCTTGATGAGAATTGGTGCGTTGACAATGAGCAAGATCGAGAGGGTGAAATTTGAAACATCTTTGAGGACAACATGTATGAAAATATCTTGATTTGTAAAGTTTCAAAGTTCGCAATTCTGGTGGCGGTAGTTGTTTTGTTTTGCATTTGCAGTAACAAGATCCGAAGAATTCGCATTTAGTACAAGCTAACCCATCCACCATCATTGGCCCTAAATCTGTACATTGTTGTTCACAACAGTAACGAGGTTTGTACTTGTATTTTTGCTCTTCCATGTTGATGCTGCGGAGTCCAGTGAAAGAATAAGAGTGTATAGTGTTAAATAGCGAGTTTTATGTACTGTGAAAAGTGGTGGGGGTAATTTCAAGGTCATCCAAATGGAGTTTTAAAAAATTATACCTTACAAGTGTAAGGATTATTAAAATTTAGGAAGTTTGTTTCTCTTTGTTTTCTTCAGACTTTTTATCTCTCTCAGCTTTAGCCATAGCAACTAGTTCTTCTATTGATAGTGGATGTACTTCAGGGAATTTTAAAATTAATTTAGCTTGGTATCCTTCTTTAGCTAATACATCTATATCTTTAGTCATTTGTTCAACAGTGTTGTAATCTTTTCCATAGATTTTTCCATCAAGTTGAATCATCATTCTGTACAACATTTTCTTAAATAGGTCTTGTCGTGGTGAGAGCTAAGAAGCGAATGATTATTTATACAAGTATTACATCCTTTTTATTAACTCACATTGATCACGTGATTCTTTAGTTGTAGTTTTGTCTGTCAAAAGTTATTCAACATTGGTAATACTTTTGGAACTTGATGTTATGTTGACCAGTTGGCGATGAAGAAGTTGTAGGTTGTGTAGAAATAAATATTTCATCATCGCAATATTTTGTTTTAGTGAACATTCTTGTATTAGTAGCACTAACATCAACAGTTAAGTGATAACCACCGGTAAGTAAAACTCGCATTTCGTTGGTTAAATCTTCGAGTTGTTCAAAAGTTGTTATGGTGTTAGTATCGTAAGATGCACACTTGACCTTTAGGGACATGTTGCAGTTTTATATTCAGGGATTAAGAGCGAGATGTGTACGGTATGAAAGGTAGCAGTAGACTGATGAATTTTGCAAGTACATTTCCCCTTTTATAATTATACAAAATTGGGTCAAGGTCATCCTGTGGAATTTTTAAAAAAAGCAACATATTGTAATGTACAAAGACATTACAATATGTTGCTTTTTTTATTTTTATTTTTTTTGTTTTATATCATATTTATTGAAAAAACAAATACAAAGAAATATTTACAATGTTATGTACAAATTAATCAGTAGTAGGTGTTACATGAATTGTAAGTTCAGTAGAGTTGTTTCCACTGGGTCCATGTGATACCAAATAGAGTGCGCCGGGTTGAATTATACGAAGATCTTCATTTTGAAGTAGTTGTACGAAGCGCTTTGGTAAGAAGATCTGAAATTTTGCTTCATCACCAATTGTATAAGGTGCCTCGCTCAAAGTGCAATTTATAGCATCACCTACTGAAGTTTCCATTTTCTTAATAGTATGAATGATGTAGTGTTTTTCTTCTTTTAGTTCAGAACATTTCTTTGTAGGTAGAATTGATGATTTAGAATGAGCGTTGAACTGATCAACTAAACTTTGAAGTAAGTTCTGTGATGCCATATTGATGTTGTTGTTAATCTTCTTGTTAATAAGAATGTCCGTCGGAGATGTTGTCTCTTCGGAGGTTTGAGTAATACTCATGCTGTGTCATGGTAGCGCTCTCACTTTTATAATCGACACTACCCCCACCACTGACACTACCCCCACCAGTTTGTTGAAGGAAATTATTCAAGCGGTAGGCATTCTTTAAAGCGCACTGCGACCTTCGATGTTTAAAACTTTTTGATGAAATACAAAGTTCGTTGAAGTAGCATTGGAAATCTTTATCAATTATTGCATTAATCACTTCGTTGCTTGTAAATGATTGTATCCAATTTGCTTTTTCCAATCCCCTTGTGTAGATAATTTTAAACTCTTTGCAATAATGATTCATAATGTGCGGCATCATGTTATAATTAATGAAACCTTCATCCCATCTTAAGTTGTGAAAATGTTTGTTCAACCATTTGTTTGTAACTTTCGCTTTAGTTGTTTGTCTATTAAATGGTACTGGAGGTTTGAACAAATAATGATAAACTACTGATGTGTTCATGTCCAAGATTACTAATTCTTTAATAATAAAATTACCATCATTTCCTCGGAAAGCTTGAAATTCAATTATACCTCTTTTAACTTCCATTATATGTGGCGCATTAGAAAACGAAACCCGTTTATTCATGATGAAGTCTTACTAACAACTGACTTAAAAATTGAATGAGCCGATGTTTATAACAGACAGGATTGTTCTTCTTCTTTCACTTCTTGTGCCACTTCATCAATATTAAAATTGGTGTGATAGTTGTTTAATTGTCTCCACATTTCAACTTCTTGAGGTATTCTATTAAAGATTGAAGTATCCACGGGACCGTATAAAATTGGAACAAAAGGTTTTTTGTCCAATGTATCAATTAGATAGTCTTTAATTATTGCACTTGAAAATATTAGTTGTTTCAAATATCTGGTGACGGGACCGGTAGTACAACTTAAAGTGTAAAATTCTTCTTTAGTGAAATATAATTTAACATTATGTGTAGTTAAATCTCTGAAGCGAACAATTTGTCCTCCACGATGTTTTACTATATCAACTTCAATATTTGATTCCAATTAACTTAATCTTGTTCTTCTTCCAAATGTGTTGTTACTTAAATAGCACTCCAAAAGATGTAAATGTTTCATGAGAGATTCCCAAGTAGTTTCACTGAAAGTAACCATTTTGTTTCCATGATTTAAAATAACAATTGGTGAATAATCCATTGATTTTAAAATTCCAACTGATATACTTTTTGTCATGCATGAAGAAATTGGGTAGATAATCCGAAGAAATACTTCTGTTAAAATATTGGTTGTAATGTTAACTTCAACCTTCTTCCTTTTTACTTCTTTTTCAGCTTTTTCTTCTTCTCTCTTCTTATGTTTGTTGAATTTTAGGAACTCGTCCATTTCTCGTTCAACTTGTTTTTCTATATCTGAACTATTATCATCCATTAGAGGTGTATTTTCTTCTCCGTTAGTAGAATTCATCTTGCCAATGATGTTTCCCATACGAAGGTTGAAGATAGAATGAAGTTTCTACTAATTATTTTCTCGCTTTTATATTTTTCGTAAAATCCTTGAAATTTATACAATTACATAATTGTTTGTTTTCAACTTGTCTTTCACAAATGAAATTCTAACCTCAAAAATTAAAGCAGATAATTCTAACCTCAAAAATTTGCAGTTGTTGTACAATTCTTCTTAAAGTACATTCTTCACAATTCCGGTCAGCGGTGTGTAAGTAACTATTTTATCATGTAGAATTAGACAGTATGCCGAAGTTCCATCCGCTACTGGTTCTTCAAATTCCATTTCAATTTTTATATCCACACTTGATGATTTTACCGATTCATTTTGTTTTGAACAATCGATTACAATTATTGGAGCCTTGGAATAATACTGGTCAGGTGATAATAGTGGTGTATTAGTCTTTCCATAATATGATGATTGAAATCTTGCATACATATCGTATAAAATGGAAAAACGTTTTTTGCTGAACATGACATTCAAATTGTCATAGGGAAAGAATTGAGAGTTTAGAAAAACTTTACAATTCTTTATTTTACAGTGATCAAATTGACCAGCATTTGCAGTGATAACATCTTTTCGCTTAGTTTGAAAACCAAGTATTATGTACCTTGCTCGTTCCAAGTAAGTTGATGTCTTGACGGTCCATGTTTGTCGTTCTGTCTGAGGTAGTGTAGGGTATTCATGAAATTCCCAACTTCGGAATGGCATCACAATATCACGGTCAGATTTCAACTTTCTCAATAATAGGATTCTATGTTCATCAGCCAATCTTACATGAGGTATTCTCCAAACAACTTTATCCAACTGTAGTTGCCATTCCAGTTTATCTTCCGTAGTTGCAGGGTCTGCAAGTATCAAGTCCTTATTAGTTGAAGATCTGAGTAATACTAATTCTTGTTTGACATTTATTATTACCCGTTTGTAATCTTCAGCGAATCCCAAAAGCAATCGTAAAGGTACATGAAAATCAAAGTGACCGTTGGAAGCTGGTGTTATAGTGTCTTTATCGGGGGCAACCCATCCGGCAGTGACTATTGAATTCTTCTCATGCGGTGTTAATGATGTTAATCCTTTCAATGTAGTTGTTAAACCAACCTTTTTTGTTGAATCAACCGTCACCCCTGATATTTCATATCTTATTTCATCAAAAAGATATGCCATCGGGTTATTTATAAAAGGAACTGTTGAAGCAGTTTTTCCATCCAATTTTAATACCCGTCCTTCGATGTACAAGTAACTTTCACACGGTAAAGTGTAAATATCTTGTTGTTGAATGGGGATCCTTATTTCATCGTTATTGTTTAATTTTGATGAAGTGTAAGGGTTGTGCGTGTGATATTCCTTCTCCCATAGTGTTTCGTCGAACGTTGGTCCTTGAGATATATCCAGGATATCCATCGCTGTTAAGTTTCAATCCAATCTTCTGTAGAAAACGAATGTTTTCCGATGTTAACTCTTCCAATGTCGAGGAGCTACTGAGCTCCCGACTCTTCCATTGTGGTTTAAATGATAATCCCATGTTGACTTTTATGTTGCTGCTCTGATGTGTATCCGTATGGTAATTGTTTCTCCTCTAAAGTCAACACTATGACCGTCTTGATCCAATATGTTCAGTACGATGTCTGAAATGAAACTGGTGTTTAACGGTAGGTATATCAAGTTTTGTGGCTTCTCAACAATTTTAAAACCGGGAGCCACTGTTGGATAAAATGTATGTAAAATATGTTGATTAACTCCATCTCTATACGATCCATGTATAATGTTGCACGTGACATCAATACTATTTACTTTCAATATTGTTACAGTTGAATCACCTGAATGAGTAGTTCCAGGAGTTAAGATTTTCTTTTTTGTATCTGTAAATCCAAGTAAACTGCCAATCGACTGTTCCAAGCTGACATCAATATAATATTTCGAAGTTATTTCTGCTTTTAAAGTATTATTGTTTCCTTTAACGGTGATATTGTCTTCTCCAAGTTGTTTCTGTAATAATTGGTTTATGTCATCAATTTCATATGCTCCAGTAGGAAATGTAATTATTTTCAATTCTGAGTATTTTCCTGCAGCATCCTTAGTTTCATAATAATGTAGTAAATTGTTTTTTCCTTCTGTAACATTGAGAATTGAATTGTAGGTAGTCAAATCAAGTAATGCCGCTTCCCATAATCTTTCCTTGGATAGACGCAATGCTGGGAACAGCGTACTTTTCAATGTGGATGAATTTCCACTCAGTGACACTGTATACGATGACATCTTAAAGCTGACTGACACTCTTCGCTAGAAACTCCAAACATAAATGCCCACATATTTCAGTATTGTTAGGTTGTTCTCTTTTGTAATTGTAAAAAATGTTTTTGGAGTTTCGAAAATAATGTTGCAGTTCTTTTGGCGGTGGTAGATTGCCAAAACTGTCAAAGTAGTAAATGGTTTGTCCGAGTTTTTTATAGCATACCCAATGAGTGCCTGGACCATAGGTGGAATCCAAATTTACTATTCCAGTTTCATTTTTCCATATTTTAGTTGGTAATGCATCTTTCATAAAAACTCCTCGAAAGAATGGTATTTTCAAACATTTCACATAATCATTTAACTGATGATTTGTTAAGGCTTTATTTGGAATTATCAATTGACTCTTCTTATTTAGTACACACGGTATGGTCTTAGGTATAAACCTGCTCCGTTTTTTACCATTTGCCAAACAGAAGTCTTCTTTACATTTGCCTTATGAGTTCTACGACGTCCTTTTTTAATGTTTCCACCTCTTTTGGGAGCGCCTTTCTTTGCAGGTCTTCCTCTGCGACGTTTTCCACCACCTAACTTTGCTTTCTTCTTCATGGCTGTAGTTACTGCCCAAGCCGATGCTTTTTCTGCAATACTTGCGTCACTTGATTTTACTCTTTGCCAAGCTTTTTCCGCTAGAATTTTATCTGCTATTGATCTATTTGTTGAATCTTTATACTTTGAATATGCTATATCGTGTTCCTTGCAAGCTTGATCTAATTTATTAATTCCAGGATCTCCTCTTGCTAAACGCTTTGCCAACTTAGTTCCAGGTCCACAATATTGATAACCTCCGGGCAGATGTAATTCGTATGGTAAAGCGTCTATCGTTCGATTTACAACAGCACCAACTGTAATCCGTCTAAGCAGGGATAATGCAGCTGATGTTATACCACGTCCTCTCTTGCCGCTGTCTTGACGATGACTGAGCGATACGGTCTTCATTATGTTGTCTTATATAACTGGCGTGTTTACTCCACGAGATACTTTACACAAATGAATAACTTGTGCAAAATCTTTTATATTTAAAGACTTAGTTATTCAAATTAATTATATACTGATTTATAATTCTATTTTTAATCCAAGCTTCTCGTTCATCGGGTTGAATCATCACATGACTCGTTGTACTAGCTATATGATTGTGGGTATCAATAAGTAAATTGCCCACTATTCTTATTAAACAATCTAAATTTACAGCATCTTTTGGATGTTGATGATCATGTAATTGCATAATACGTTTATCATTACATGTGTAAGCTGTTGAATCACTTTTTGATGTTTTTATGACTTGTCCAATAGTAGCAGCATCATTTGAATCTTCACCTGGTAAAATATTAATTATTTTCTTCATCTTTGCATCATATTGGGTCCCAAAGTGTTTATCCCAAGTTATTGTTTGTTTCATTGTAACACAATCATTTTCTTCGTAACCAGGATAAATATCTTTTATTCTTCTATTACGACCATTGTATGTACCTAATGTACCACCACTCGCAATTAATGTTTGCACCATTAGAGGTACATCTGTATCTTTTATACCTAATCTTCCATTTGTTATTGTTTTATGTCCTGCATCCCATTCATCATTATTTCCTTGCATTAAATTAAACTTTTCATTTCCATGTATAAATTTATCTCCCCGCTTTAACACGGCATCTTCATGTTTTACAAAATTGGATGTTTCCTTTTTTAATTCTTTAGATAATTGTTCCATAGTAACAGCATCTTTTGGTTGAGAACCGAACTTTACATTTGACAACACTTTCCCATGACAATCGATTTCATCACCATCTTGTAAAATACAGTTGTCCTTGATGTATTTTAGGTTTACAGCATCACCGTCTTCCTTTGGGTATCCAATGTCATTTATAATAAATTTATAAAAAGAAAATCCATGTTCAGTTTTTTCCGGTATTATAGAATGTAAATATTCTTTATTAACTGAATCTTTATCATTTTTGGGATTTCCCACGTTGGTTATTCTATAATTTCCAGCATCATAAGTTTGTCCATCTTTTAAGTTATTACCCCATTGCAATTTTAAAGTATTTGAAAGTTCAGATGATAAGTACTCTTTAGTAATTGCATCAGAACCTTCAGTTGGTTTACCAACATTAATTATTCTATGTGATTTAACATCGTAAGTATTCTTATGTAATTTCAATGATGTTGAAGTAGCTTCTTTTACTGTCTTCAAATTTGCTCCATCAGTATCTTCTTCTGGATCTTTAACTAGTTTTAAACGTTTATTACTTATGCTATAGTCACCTTCAGGTGTTTGCGGTAATCCACTTCTTTTTCTGTCTTCTCCAACTTGCACTCCTAACGCGGAGTACCGTCCGAACTTGTCGACGCTCATGTTAGAACTGATACGTCTTACGCTTGCAACTCTTTTATATCCGCGGACAATTATACAACTATACCACGATTCCTAAGTTCATCAACTAGAGCCACCCATTCATTATTCAAACCCGTATGACCGGCTTTCATGGCTTCATGCAATAGTCTCATTCGGTCAACCAATTTATTGATGTCGTTGTAGTAAATCACATTTGTATTGTATAGATTTTTCATCAATCCTTTACCAGAGGTTGAAGTATCTCCTTTACTCTTTTTACCATGTTGTTCAAGAAGTGATAAATCCATAAGTGATAAAGATTTTCTTTTCAGTGGTTGTCTCACCGCTGGTGCAGTACGTAATGTTGGCAATTTTCGTGGAGGAAACAACTTTTTTATAACGATGTTATATTTTGTTGCACGTGAACGATTAATCATTGCATCCTTTGAGTAGTTTCTTTTATGAGCGTTAGTATTTTGTAGAATCTCCTTAAAAACACTTAAATCTTTGGATGAATATCTTAGTGGTATGTTTTTAAAAATTAATTCATATAATCCTTTTGTTCCTTTATATCTATGCTCACCAATAATGATGTAATCGTCTTGTGTTATTTCAAGCTTTGAATCGCCGATCTTCAATTCATTCCCATCAATTCTTGCTCCGTATACATGTGATCTACTCAAATTTGGGTTTGATTTCATGTCATGTAGCATTTTCATTATATATTTTCTTCCAAGAGGTCCATGTTGTAATATATCGCTACTTAATTGAGTTAAATTTGGAATAGATTGTTCTGCTTCTGGTATTGGCTGTTCTTCTTCCTTTTCAACAATTGGTTCTTCTTCTTCTTTTGTTTCTTCTTGCTCACTAGCACTTGTATATGAATCATCATCTTCTTCTTTTTTTAATGCTTGTACTTCTTGTTTAGAAACTGGTAGTAAAACATCTCCTTCATAACGAGGTTTACCAATAGTTTCTGATATCTGTTTTAAAGGTTCCGTAATAGGTTTAAATGTAGTCTCTAGAAATTCTTCTCTTTCACTTAAACCCATCCTCAATGCACGATTCTTCATCCTAATAGAATCACTGAGTGATTTTATTTCTTTTAATAGTTTTTCTTGATTCACCATGTTTACACTGTGAAGTTCAACGTGTAACTAGATGTAGCATCGGTAGTTCAACGCATAAATACAAATTTATCCAACCCTGTACGATATCTACCATTTTTAATATCTTCTTCCTTCATAATAACGAGAAAGCTATATTTCTCATTCCATGCTTTGCCACACATCTCTTTAAATTTTTCAAATGGCATATCCGCATTTACATGATCATTATATATATGCTTTAAATTTGTTTCATCTTGCTTGAAGATGATCAACATATTTGCATTGTCTCTTATAAGTTGTTTTGGAATTTTACTGTATGTTTGACCAATATAAATGCTATCAATATTATGATGTCTTCCCATAGCAAAATAATTCCTTATTGTGTCATGATTTTCACAAGAAACATCGTCAAATATAAAAATAGAAAATGGTTTTGCTTCATTTGGTTGCATAATTGTTTCACTGGCATTAAACTTGTAAAAATTCACTTCAGGTACACTTGCAAGTACTTTATCCAATAATTGATATTTTGGTTGTTGCAATGATTTTGAAAAAATGTATATATTATTAAAACGCAATCCTTTAGGATTAGTTATAAGGTTAAAAACAACATTAGTTTTTCCACAATTTGAAGGACCAGTTATTAGACATCTTATCGTATTTGGTAGTAATTCACCATGTTTTCCATGATTTAACTTATCATTGTCAACTGTCAATTCATCAATGTTATTGATATTAAATCGGTCTTTTTGTTGTACAATCTCCATCTTGTATAAAGGTTAAACACACAATGAGCTATTAAACAACTATACTAAGTCTTTTGAAGGAATCCAAGAGTCTTCACTTTTATCAAACCCTAACCACCGGACTTTAACCATATCCTTTTTCCTTTGTAAAATCTTCTCGACAAGATATACATCACCGACTGTTGATTTCAACAATTCGTGTCCGTAAAATCCACCTTGAAGTAATTCACCCTTGTTATCCTTTAATAAATAGGTTTCAGGTATAGTTGGTTGCACTTTATAAATTGTAAATACTTCATTAGTCCAATTTGGTAGATATCTTTTACTAAATACACCTTTGTATTTGCTTATACGAACTTTATCGTTGACCTTGAACTTCTTTGGTTGCAATTTTTCCAATTTTGGTGTTGTATTATTTTTAATGCGTTGTAATACAATTTTGGCATTAGCACTATTTACCTGGATAGGTTTCATTCCAATGGTACGATGATATTTGTTGTTATACTCTTTTATAAGTTGTGGTAATATGTCATACCACACGTATGATCCTCTTTTTGAAAATTGTTTATACATCGCACCTTTTAATGTTCTATTGAATCTTTCAATTATTGAAGCTTTAACTTCAGAATTTGTAGAATAATGATTTATTTGATATTTCTTCATCAAAGCTCCAAAGTCTTTATTAAAATATTCTTTTCCATCATCGGTCTGTAGATGTTTAATTTTAAATTTATTTCTTTGTATTGTGGTTTCCATAGCTTTTGTAACACTTTTACCAGTCTTATCCTTCATTGGTAAAGCGTCAGCTATTTTAGTAAAACAGTCTATAATTGTTAAAATATATTTAAATCCTTTATTTAATTTACTGTGCGGTATCATTTCAATGAGATCAGCTTGATAAAGATCATTCATTCCTTTAATGATTGTACTTCTTCTTGGAAATCTTCTTCTTGCTGGTTTATGTAGTTCATTTACAATCTTGTCCTTCACACTTTCCATCTTCAGATGTTGCTTGTACACTGCATGTAAAAATACTGATCCATAGAATAGTTTATTCTCATTTATATAGTTTGAATATAGGTCAAGGCCATTTCATATTAGTGTAAAAAAGAGGGAACATGGCATTGGGCTTGCCATGTCCCCTCTTCTTTACGGAAAGGAAAAAGGAAGAAGGTAGAGGACGAAGAATAGGTTTACTGGTCGATAGGGTTTAGAGAGTAGTGGCCGAATGGTAAAGTATTAATTTTATCTTCTAAAATATGGCGCTTGTCATCTTTGTAGCTTAATGCCCACTTTGTTTGTTTGACACTAAAAAGTTGATGATTATAACTTCTAATAGTGTTGAACGTTGCAGTTGTTTCAACATTTTCAAACAAACATCTTTTATAATGTTCAAACTGTACGTTCTTCTTCAGGAAAGAAGTTTTTATTCCTTTGGCCTTCTTCGTGACTTGATGTTCGTTCCTCTCGTTTATGTACAGTTGAAATGAATACAGTTTGGACATTAATGCTACAATTTCCATCATCGGCACACCATTTGTTTCATCTTTAAATTTTCCCAATACTTTCTTATTTCTGTCATAGTCGTAATTTGGATGATCCTTAGGATAATCGGAAAAGTCGAAATCATCTTTATATATAAAGGTGCGTAGATCTTCATACATGTCATTTGTTTTAATCCAGTAAATTAGTGCATCCGTGTCCATATATGCAATACCAATGTTCTCTCTTCCATAATAGTTAACCATCTTCTTATAATGAAACTCGTACATATGTGTTTTTGAAATATCCAAGATTGACATTCCAAGATACAAAGGACGATCCATTGTAACTGACTTCTTGTTCATGGAAATAACAACTAGATTTTCATTAATAATTATAGATGAACCAAAGTTTGGTTGTTGCACCAATTTCTGTAATTTTACTGGATCAGTTACCAATTTGATATCCTTATGTTTCCTTTTGTTTTCCAAAGTCTTGCCAAATATTGCGTTATTCATTAATTTGAAAAAATCTTTTTGAAAACTTGATGTAGCGGTGGCTCTTCTTCTTGTGTTGTTGTCGATGTAAGGTTTTAACCAACAAGATTGAGAAAATTGTAGTACTCGATTAATTTTTGTAATTCTCAATCCTAAGTCTAAAGCTTGTTGTATCATCCAGTAGTGTCCAACATATCGAGACTTGTCGGTTAAAGTCATCATTAATTTTGGCCATCTTCCAGTAGGGGAAATTTCAGTCTTAGGAAGAAGTGGTAAATCATAATGTTGATCATGAAGATGTTCAGGATATTCAAAATTAACATCAAAAATGTAACCAGTTTCACCATGCTTCGGTATATCCATTATGTTTCCAATCGATTCTGGATCTATCCATTTAAAATTATCATATGGAAGGGGATTCGACATTTCCCATCCGTATAAGTTATTTGCATCAAAATAACCCAGGAATGTTGTTGGTTTTGATGCATCATAATCGGGCAGATACTTGTTGTTCGCCTTGAAATGTCGTGTAACGCTTTGCGTCAATCCTCCTCGAACTCCTGACTCTAACATCATAACCATATCTATATCAGTAAGAAGTTGTATTTTACAATTTGTTTCTTTCAACATAGCTTGCCATGCTAATCCAGGTGAAGTGTACGAATGAAGAGGGTCCAATCCATATGCTGCAAAACATGTATTTCTAAATTCTTCCATTATATCACATAGTAAAGTTACATCCAATTTAACATAAAAATCTGAATATTCTCCCAATGTTCTAAATCCTAAATCGTTCCATACTTTACATGCATGATCATAGTCCTCTTGAGATATGTCCATGTCATAAAGTTTACTTTTGAATTCTTCTTTAGCCGGAAGTGATGTTTCATTAAATCTTTCTAAACTGTCTATGTAATCATATGGAAACACACCTTTCCGAAGTACCAAATCCAGTTTGTCGTTATTTACAATCTTCTTTGTTTCGATGAAATCTTGTTTCCTTAAATTTTCTGAAAGTTTGGACAAACTCGACGGCATAAATCTGTAGGAGTCCAAGAATCTTAGTTTCATGTTTCCAACTTCTTTGGAAAAACTTATGAACTTCTCTGAAGTTTCAGCTAACACATCGATTTTACCGTCGTCTCTTCCTAGTTCAGGTATTATAAAATGAGCATCGTACCCACTGAGGTTATGCAGAACCACAGGAATAAATAGTGGTAAACGATAGCTTAAGTTGCATTTATTACAAGCAGCACCCCTGTAATAACCTGTGAGGTGATCGTGATCTTTAACTTTATAATTCTCAATAGTAAAATCATTTTTGCATAAGAAACATCGAGTTGCATTTTCATGTTGAATTTCTTCTTCTTCCTCCATCGGTTTCATTGGTACAATATTTGTATATAATCTTTGTGCATTTCCAGCTATTGAATATAAGTGATCAAGAAATATTTTTTCTACATTTTCACCACGATATACTAGAGGTTCTGAAGTTAATCCATATCTGTTTAAATGTTCTTCTGATAATGTTGATTTAACCATTAAACAAAAACTGTTTGGTTTGTGCATTTGATACTTGACACTTTTTCTAGCTTCACAATTTTCATCTTCAACAGGAACAAGTGTTGATTCAAAGTCCGCATACACAACTAGAGGAATACGGTACTGATGATGAACCTTTTCAAATGTAACAAATGCTCTGCTTTCCGAAGGTAAAATAATCTTTGCTTCATAATTATTGTTACATAATCTTTTGTGCTCTTGTAACCATTCTCTTGAGTGTAGCCCATCTCGTTTAAAATTGAAACATCTCTTGCAAATTAACTTTCTGTGTCGATCTTTAGAAAGCTGCTTATTAACAAGACGATCAAATTGCTTTATGTACACATAGTGAGACACATCTCCTCGCGTTAGTAGTAGTAAATCCGTATGATCTGGTAGCTCTTCTTTTGCAATACGTAAAGGATACACTTTGTTTGAACTATCTAATGCAAAAACATTGATAGACGTACCAGGATTTTTCTTCTCAAATTTTGATATATCTTTCAGTGATACAGGATAAGTGATTCCTTGAAAATTGTATCTAAATCTTTGATTTTCATATTCTTGGTTAGGTCTATTCACATGAAGTGGTGGTACAAATTTAGCTGTCATTGCATAACGAAAACATTCATTGTCTTCATTTTTAACATTAACACAAGATTTTGTATTTTCAATTCTTTTTGGTAAAGGAATGTAACTAGATCCCATTAGTCCATATCCATGTTTGTGAACTCTTATATCTAATACTTCAATACTTGTAAGACTCCATCCGGATCCTCTTCCTTCGTGAGTAGTGGGGTTTTGCCGGTTCTGGCCCATTTCAAGGCCAAGCGGTTCGAACCGGCAGGTGTGGTTGACAGTGATGGGTGTGTTTTGTAAGTGGGTCAAGGCCATCCGGAGGGAGTTTTAAAAAAGCGGAGCCGCGAGGGGCTCAGTCGGGGCGGGGACTCGGGACGGGTCGGATCGGAGCGGGAGCGGCGGGCGGAGGGAGGGTTGTTTTTTTTTTAGTTTATTTATTTTAATTAATTTCAATTAAAATAGTGTCGTTGTTGTTGTTGTGCAGAGAGGCGTTGGAGCGTCGTGCACCGTTGACGCAGTGGTAGACGCCGAAGGTGATGGCGAAAAGGAGGTAGACGCACAGCATGCACAGTACGCATTTGAACAGTTGCAGCAGGCGGACCATGCCTTGTTGGTTCGCCGTTTCCAATTGCAGCCTGTTGATCTCCAGTCTGAGTCTGTCCTCCTCCAATCGTGATCTGAGCGTAACGTCGTCCATCATGTCTGTGTGTGCGTGTTTTTTAGTTTGTGGTGGGGGAAAAAACGGGAGCGGTGTTGATGGTAGGAAAGTCGGCGATGAAATGAGAAGCGAAGACGAATGCAGTGCATATTTATTGTAGAGTGGTGGGGGGTGAAGAAAAAAAAAACAGTTGTCTTCGACTAAACCTCATCGTCAGCTGTGTCGGAAGGTGCAGCCTCGGAAGGTGGAGGAGTGCCGCCTGCAGGTTCGATGTCCTCGCTCTCCATCTCCTCGCATTGTGGACAATTGTAGGAGATCTCCACAGTCATGGTGATGGTGTTGTTGGGAGCGCTGACTACGTCACTCAAAGTTTCAAAAATATCCTTCAAGTCTTGTTGCGACTTTACGGTAAATGTATTTGTACTTGTCGCTAAAGGAAAGCCGCTCATCGTTCGGGAGTCGGCGAACAAATGGCGAGCGGAGGTGAGGCGGCCGCCTATATTCGGTAGGGGTACCGTGGTGGGGGAAGAAAAGAGTGGGGGGAGGACAGCGGTGGGGCGAAGCCCGGGTGGGGGAAGAAAAGAGTGGGGGGAGGACAGTGGTGGGGCGAAGCCCGGGTGGGGAACGAGGGAACTTCGGTCATCGCAGTTCGCCGCGAAACGCCGTCGGGATAGGTTGTGGGAGCCGTATGAAGATAAGCGCTAGCTGTAACACAATGTAGAAAATAGTAATACTTTGTTTGTAAATTAAATATTAAATTTATATTTAACCAGAGCTTGCATTTCTTGTTCCTCGTCGTTTAATTCAACAATTTTAACACCATTAGTAGTCTGTTCCTCTTCCTCTGCACTTTGCGACGATGAAGACATGGAGGTGCCAGGAGAAGATGACGAGGATGAAAATATTGTGGTAGGATTGACATATTGCACCGTGATGTTGATCCATCTTAAAGGATAGCTATCAATGACTGTCAGTAAGTTTTGGAATAGTTCTTCCATCTCTTCTCTGTTGGTAATTAAATGTTGAAAGGAAATGAATTTATCATCCATGTTGTTGTCAGTGCGAGTAATGAAATAAGAATGAGAAGCGTATGGGATGATCCGTAGAATATATGTTGTAAAAAAAGTGGTGGGGGTAATCTCAAGGTCAATCAAATGGAATTTTAAAAAAGGGCTGCAGTCAGTGACTACCGCTATACATCTGAAGCTTCAACAGGATCAGAAGACCAATCTGATCTGTACTTGCACGCACTTATGATGCATGTACAAAAGTCGTCTTTATAATATGCATTGCACTTTCGACAAGTGGCAAGTTTTTGCGGATGAAATTTGATACACTTCTGGGGACAGCAAGTGTGGAAGTATCGTGATTTATAAATCTTGAAGGTTCGCAATTCTGGTGGCGGTAGTTGCTTTGTCTTGCACTTGCAGTAACAGGATCCGAAGAATTCGCACTTTGTACAAGCTAATCCGTCTACCATCCATCTTCCTAAATCTGTGCATTTCTGTTCACAACAGTAGCGCGGTGCGTCCTCGTTGTTCTTCTCCTCCATGTTGCCGCTTCCAAGTGTTGGCAAGAAATGAAGTTGTACAGTGTAGGATAGCGTGTTTTATAGATCAATAAAAGTGGTGGGGGTAATCTCAAGGTCATCCAAATGGAGTTTTAAAAAAGATCATCTTACAAATGTAAGATGTTTTTTTTTTTTTTTTTTTTTTTTTTTTTATTTATGATGTTGGCTTGTCCTTTTCTTCTTCTTTAGGTTCTTTCTTAATATTCTGTTCCTGTTCCTGCTTGTTCGCTGTAGCCATGGCGATGAGTTCTTCAGTGGATAGCGGGTGCACTTCTGGAAACTTCAGGATCAGTTTTGGTTGGAACCCTTCTCTAGTCAATACACTGAGATCGGCGCTCATCTCTTCTACGGTTCTATAGTCCTTTCCGTAGATCTTTCCATTGAATTCAATCATCATTCGGTATAACATGGCGGCAGTGGTTGTTATCGCTGCGACCGTAGGAGAGCAAATGATGATTCTGTTGGAGTTGATCCCTCGTTTTATAGCGAAATTTTACAGCGAACCCTTGTTGACGTCATGCTTTGTCATTTAGTAGTATTTGTGGAATTTGACATTGGTTTGAGTAGATGGAGCGGATGTTGTCGCCGCCTGTGTGGGAAAGAACAATTCTTCATCGCAGAAGTTCTGTTTGGAGAACATCCTCTTGTTTGTTACATAGGTGTCAACGTTCAAGTGATAACCACCGGCAAGAAGCACTCGCAATTCATTAGTGAAATTGTCGAGCTGTTCAAAAGTTGTAATAGTGGAGGTATCGTATGATGCACACTTGATCTTGAGAGACATTGTGCAATCACCAACGGAGATGTGTACAGCACTGAAGGTAGTCGTAGACTGAGGGAATTCTTACGGACATTGCTCCATTTATATAGTTTTTGAAACTAGGTCAAGGTCACCCGAAATTGTTTTTTATATAAAGCAGCATACCGATATGTGTACAAACACATACCGATATGCTGCTTTATATTTGTTTTTTTTTTTTTTTTTATTGTTATTCATTTATTTAGAAATATTTTACAAAAGTTTACAAGAACAATATGAAATTACAGATTAACTGTTGGCGTTAGGCATGACGTGAAGCGTGAGCTCTGTAGAATTACTTCCGCTCGGACCGTGGGACGCCAAGTAGAGAGCTCCGGGATGGATGAGGCGTAGATCTTCGTTCTGCAGAAGTTGGACGAAGCGTTTGGGAAGAAAGATTTGAAACTTCGGTTCATCACCAGGCGAGTAGGGCGCTTCACTCAGCGTGCAGTTGATGGCGTCTCCGACAGTTGTTTCCATCTTCTTGATGGTGTGGATGATGTAATGCTTTTCTTCCTTCAATTCCGAACATCTTTTAGTGGGTAGGATTGTGGACTTGGAATGTTTGTTGAACTGATCGACAAGCGATTGTAAAAATGTTTGCGTTGCCATTTTTTACTTCTTCTTTTTTCGTTGATAATATTCTTAGTCTTGCGAATCTGCGTGTGAGGTGTTGACTGCTCGGTGGCTAGAGTAATACTCATGCCCGGTCATGGTTGTCCCCTCGCTTTTATACCCTTCCCATCCCCCACCACTCTGTTGGAGATACGCGTTCAAGCGATAAGCGTTCTTCAAGGCGCATTGCGATTGACGATGTTTAAAGTTTTTCGATGAAATACAAATGTTGCCGAAATGACATTGGAAATCCCTGTCCACCTGGACATTTAACACTTCGTGGTTTGTAAACTTCTGTATCCAACTGGCTTTTTCCACTCCTTTTGTGTAAATAATTTTAAATTCTTTACAGTAATGATTCATGATTTGCGGCATCATACTGTAGTGTACAAAACCTTCATCCCATCTCAAGTTGTGAAAGTATTTCATCAACCACTTGTTCGTTACTCTCGCTTTGGTAGTTAATCTGTTAAACGGTAGTGGCGGTTGGAATAAATAGTGATAAACTACAGATGTGTTCATATCTAAAACTACTAACTCTTTTATGATAAAACTTCCGTCGTTACCGCGGAACGCTTGGAATTCAATTATACCTCGTCTCACTTCCATTACTTCCGATTTGTTAGAAAACGAAACTCGTTTGTTCATGACGAAGGTTGGTAAACGACTGTTTGCAAAACCGCGGTGCACGCTCTTTTATACCCGAGGGTCTACACTTATCAATTATTGAATGAGCCTTCTTCGTTCACCTCTTGGGCTTGCTCATCTATACTGTAGTTAGTCTGATAGTTGTGCAACTGTCTCCACATGTCAACTTCATGAGGTATCCTATTGAAGATGGACGTATCTACGGGACCGTACAGAATCGGCACATACGGTTGCCTATCCAATGTATCGGTTAGATACTCTTTTATAATTGCACTTGAAAATATTAGCTGTTTTAGATATCTTGTGACAGGACCGGTAGCACAACTTAGACTGTAGAATTCATCTTTTGTCAGGTGTATCTTCATCTCATGCTTGGTTAAATCTCGAAAGCGGACGATTTGTCCACCTCGATGTTTCACTATATCGATTTCGATATTGGATTCCAGCAGACTTAATTTTGTCCTTCTTCCAAATGTGTTGTTACTCAAATAACATTCCAAAAGATGTAGATGTTTTCTAAACGATTCCCAGGAAATTTCAGTGAAGGCCACCATTTTAGATCCGTGATTTAAAATAACAGTTGGTGAATAATCCAATGATTTTATAACTCCGGCGGACACGCTCTTTGTCATACAAGAAGAGATGGGATAGTAGATCCTGAGAAATACTTCTGTCAAAATATTGGTGGAGATGGTGTCATCGATCTTTCTTCTTTTTATTCCTTTTTCAACTTCCTCTTCTTTTTTCTTATGTTTAAACTTGAGGAACTCGTCCATTTCTTGTTCAACTTGTTTTTCTATATCCAAACTATTGTCACCCATGGGAGGAGTAGTTTCTTCTTCGTTAGTATTTGCAGTAGGAGAGCTCATCTTGCGGACGATGCTTCCCATACGACGGTCAGAAATATAATGAGATTTTCATTCTCTTTCCCCCCTTTTATAACATTTGCGTCGACCGCAAAAAAAAAAAAAACAGTTTTTTTACAACACATTTTTAACAATTCCTGTTAATGGAGTGTAAGTCACTATCTTGTCATGTATAATTAAACAGTATGCCGAAGTTCCGTCCGGTATTGCTTCTTCAAACTCCATTTCGATTTTTATATCCACACTGGACGATTTCACGGATTCGTTTTGTTTTGAACAATCGATAACGACTATTGGGGCTTTGGAGAAAAACTGTTCCGGCGATAATAGCGGTGTATTTGTCTTCCCGTAATATGACGATTGAAACCTCGCATACATATCGTACAAGATTGAATAGCGTTTTTTACTAAACATGACATTTAGATTGTCATAAGGAAAGAATTGAGAGTTTAGAAAAACTTTACAATTCTTTATTTTGCAATGGTCAAATTGACCGGCGTGCGAAGTTATAACATCTTTTCGTTTAGTCTGGAAACCGAGTATTACGTACCGTGCCCGTTCTAGATAAGTGGACGTCTTGACAGTCCATGTTTGACGCTCTGTTTGAGGTAGTGTGGGATATTCATGGAATTCCCAACTTCTAAACGGCATGACGATATCACGGTCAGATTTCAACTTTCTCAACAATACGATTCTGTGTTCATCGGCTAATCTGACATGCGGTACTCTCCACACGACTTTATCCAACTGTAGCTGCCATTCCAGTTTGGCTTCCGTAGTTCCAGGGTCTGCAAGTATCAAGTCCTTGTTAGTTGAAGATCTGAGTAATACCAATTCTTGTTTGACATTTATTATTATCCGTCTGTAATCTTCAGCGAATCCCAAAAGCAAACGTAAAGGGACATGAAAGTCAAAATGACCATTGGAATCCGGTGTTATAGTGTCTTTATCGGGAGCAACCCATCCGGCGGTGACTATTGAATTTTTCTCATGCGGTGTTAATGATGTTAATCCTTTCAGCGTCGTTGTTAGACCGACCTTTTTTGTCGAATCAACCGTCACTCCTGATATTTCATATCTTATTTCATCAAAAAGATATGCCATCGGGTTATTTATAAAAGGAACCGTTGAAGCGGTTTTTCCATCCAATTTTAATACCCGTCCTTCGATGTACAAGTAACTTTCACACGGTAACGTGTAAATGTCCTGTTGTTGAATGGGGATCCTTATTTCATCGTTATTGTTTAATTTTGATGAAGTGTAAGGGTTGTGCGTGTGATATTCCTTCTCCCATAGTGTTTCGTCGAACGTCGGCCCTTGAGATATATCCAGGATATCCATCGTTGGTAAGTCTTAGTCCGATCTTTTGCAGGAAACGAATGTTGTCCGGTGTTAACTCGTCCAATGTTGAAGAGCTACTGAGGTCTCGGCTCTTCCGTTGCGGTTTAAATGTCAATCCCATGTTGAACTTATGACACCGCTTTTATGTGTAACCGTATTGTAATGGTTTCTCCTCTAAAGTCAACACTGTTACCGTCCTGATCCGATATGTTCAGTACGATGTCCGAAATGAAACTGGTGTTCAATGGTAGGTATATCAGGTTTTGTGGTTTCTCAACTATTTTAAAACCGGGAGCCACTGTTGGATAAAATGTATGTAAAATATGTTGGTTTACCCCGTCTCTATACGATCCGTGTATGATATTGCATGTTATATCAATACTATTAACCTTTAATATTGTTACTGTGGTATCACCTGTATGAGTAGGTCCGGGATCTAAGATTTTTCTTTTCTTATCTGAAAATCCCAGTAAACTACCAATTGAATTTTCTAAACTTAAATCTATATAATACTTTGAAGTGATTTCCGCTTTTAAAGTATTGTTATTTCCTTTTATACTGATATTTTCTTCTCCTAGCTGCTTCTGTAATACTTGGTTTATATCGTCTATTTCATACGATCCGGTAGATAAAGTTATTACCTTCAATTGCGAATAATTTCCTTTTTCATCTTTACTCTCGTAATAATGTAGTAAATTGTTTTTTCCCTCCGTGACGTTGGGAATTGAATTGTACGTAGTAAAATCCAATAGTGCAGCTTCCCACAGTCTATCCTTGGATAAACGTAGTGCCGGGAAAAGAGTGCTTTTCAGTGTGGATGAATTTCCACTCAGTGACACTGTATACGATGACATCTCAAAGTTGACTGACGCTTTTCGCTAAAAACTCCAAACATAAATGTCCACATATTTCTGTATTGTTGGGTTGTTCTCTTTTGTAATTGTAAAATATATTTTCGGAGTTCCGAAAATAGTGTTGAAGTTCTTTCGGCGGTGGTAGATTGCCAAAACTGTCAAAGTAGTAAACGTTCTGTCCGAGTTTTTTATAGCATACCCAATGAGTTCCTGGACCATGAGTGGAATCCAAATTTACTATTCCAGTTTCATTTTTCCATATTTCATTTGGTAATGCGTCTTTCATAAAAACTCCTCTAAAAAATGGTATTCTTAAACATTTCACATAATTTGATAATTGATAATTTGTCAAGGCTTTATTTGGAATTATCAATTGATTGTTCTTATTTAGTATACACGGTACGGTCTTAGGTATAGACCTGCTCCGTTTTTTACCATCGACCAAACGGAAGTTTTCTTCGCCTTTGCTTTACGAGTCCTACGACGTCTTTTCTTAATGTTTCCACCTCTTTTGGGAGCTCTTCTCTTTGCAGGCCGTCCTCTACGACGTTTCCCGCCACCAAATTTTGTTTTACCCTTCATGGCTGTAGTAACTGCCCAAGCGGCTGCTTTTTCTGCAATACTTGCGTCACTTGATTTCACTCTTTGCCAAGCTTTTTCCGCTAACACTCTATCCGCTATCGATCTATTCGTTGAATCTGCAAACTTGGAATACGCTATATCGTGTTCTTTGCAGGCTTGATCCAATTTATTAATTCCAGGATCCCTTCTTGCTAAACGTTTTGCCAACTTAGTTCCGGGTCCACAATATTGATAACCTCCGGGCAGATGAAATTCGTATGGTAGAGCGTCTATCGCTCGATTTAGAACAGCACCAACAGGAATCCGTCTGAGCAGGGATAACGCGGCTGATGTTATACCACGTCCTTTCTTGACGCTGTCTTGACGACGACTGAGCGGTGCGGTCTTCATTGTGTCGTCTTATATAGCCGGCGTGTTTACTCTACGAGATGCTTTACACGAATGAATAACTCGTGCACAATTTTCATATTTAAATACTTAATTATTCAAATTAATTATATACTGATTTATGATTCTATTTTTAATCCAAGCTTCTCGTTCATCGGGTTGAATCATCACATGACTCGTTGTACTAGCTATATGATTGTGGGTATCGATAAGTAAATTGCCCACTATTCTTATTAAACAGTCTAAAGTTACAGCATCTTTTGGATGTTGGGGATCGTGTAACTGCATAATACGTTTATCATTACACGTGTAAGCAGTCGAATCACTTTTCGACGTTGTTATGACTTGTCCAATAGTAGCAGCATCATTTAAATCTTCTCCTGGTAAAATATTAATTATTTTCTTCATCTTTGCATCATATTTGGTCCCAAAGTGTTTATCCCAAGTTATTGTTTGTTTCATTGTAACACAATCATTTGCTTCGTAACCAGGATAAATATCTTTTATTCTTCTATTACGACCATTGTATGTACCTAATGTACCACCAGTAGCAATTAATGTTTGCACCATTAGAGGTACATCTGTATCTTTTATACCAAATCTTCCATTTGTTATTGTTTTACGTCCTGCATCCCATTCATCATTATTTCCTTGCATTAAATTAAACTTTTCATTTCCATGTATAAATTTATCTCCCCGCTTTAACACGGCATCTTCATGTTTTACAAAATTGGATGTTTCCTTTTTTAATTCTTTAGATAATTGTTCTATAGTAACAGCATCTTTTGGTTGAGAACCGAACTTTACATTTGACAACACTTTCCCATGACAATCGATTTCATCATCATCTTGTAAAATACAGTTGTCCTTGATATATTTCAGGTTTACAGCATCGCCGTCTTCCTTTGGGTATCCAATGTCATTTATAATAAATTTATAAAAAGAATATCCATGTTTAGTTTTTTCCGGTATTATAGAATGTAAATATTCTTTATTAACTGAATCTTTATCATTTTTATCATTTTTGGGATTTCCCACGTTGGTTATTCTATAATTTCCAGCATCATATGTTTGTCCATCTTTTAAGTTGTTACCCCATTGCAATTTTAAAGTATTTGAAAGTTCAGATGATAAGTAATCTTTAGTAATTGCATCAGAACTATCAGTTGGTTTACCAACATTAATTATTCTATGCGATTTGATATCGTAAGTATTCTTGTCTAATTTCAATGATGTAGAAGTAGCTTCTTTAACTGTTTTTAAATTTGCTCCATCAGTATCTTCTTCTGGATCTTTAACTAGTTTTAAACGTTTATTACTTATGTTATAGTCACCTTCAGGAGTTTGTGGTAAACCGCCTCTTTTTCTGTCTTCTCCGACTTGCACCCCTAACGCGGAGTACCGTCCGAACTTGTCGACACTCATGTTAGAACTGATACATTATACGCTTGCAACTCTTTTATATCCGCGGGCAATTATACGACTATGCCGCGATTCCTAAGTTCATCAACCAGAGCCACCCATTCATTATTTAATCCCGTATGACCGGCTTCCATGGCTTCATGTAATAGTCTCATCCTGTCAACCAATTTATTGATGTCTCTGTAGTAGATCACATTTGTGTTGTACAGATTTTTCATAAGTCCTTTACCAGATGTTGAAGTATCTCCTTTACTCTTTTTCCCATGTTGTTCAAGAAGTGATAAATCCATAAGTGATAAAGATTTTCTTTTTAGCGGTTGTTTTAGCGCCGGTGCGGTACGCAATGTTGGCAATTTTCGTGGTGGAAATAGCTTTTTAATAACGATGTTATATTTCGTTGCACGTGAACGATTAATCATCGCATCCTTTGAGTAATTCCTTTTATGAGCGTTGGTATTTTGTAGAATTTCTTTAAAAACATTTAAATCTTTGATTGAATACCTTAGTGGTATGTTTTTAAAAATTAATTCATACAACCCTTTTGTTCCTTTATATTTATGCTCGCCGATAATGATGTAATCGTCCTGAGTTATTTCAAGCTTTGAATCACCGATTTTCAATTCATTCCCATCAATCCTTGCTCCGTATACGTGTGATTTGCTTAAATTAGGGTTAGCTTTCATGTCATGTAACATTTTCATTATGTATTTCCTTCCAAGAGGTCCATGTTGTAATATATCGCTACTCAATTGAGTTAGATTTGGAATGGATTGTTCTGCTTCAGGTATTGGGTGTTCTTCTTCTTCTTCTTCTTTTTTAATAATTGGTTCTTCTTCTTCTTCTTTTGTTTCTTCTTGCGAAAATTCACTAGCACTTGTATATGAATCATCGTCGTCTTTTTTTAAAGCTTGTACCTCTTGTTTAGAAACTGGTAGTAAAACATCTCCTTCATAACGAGGTTTACCAATGGTCTCTGATATCTGTTTTAATGGTTCCGTAATAGGTTTAAATGTAGTCTCCAGAAATTCTTCTCGTTCACTTAAACCCATCCTTAATGCGCGATTCTTCATCCTAATAGAATCGCTGAGTGATTTTATTTCTTTCAATAGTTTTTCCTGATTCACCATGTTTACACTGTGAAGTCTGATTCATTACTAGACGTACCGCCGTTCAATCAATGGATTAATACAAATTTGTCCAACCCTATCCGATATCTTCCATCTTTTATAGCTTCATCTTTCATAATTACGAGAAAGCCGTACTTTTCAGCCCACGCTTTGCCGCACATCTCTTTAAATTTATCAAATGTCATATCCGCATTGACATGATCGTTATATACGTGTTTTAAATTTGTTTCATCTTGCTTGAATATTATCAGCAAGTTAGCATTATCCCTTATAAGTTGTTTTGGAATTTTACTGTAGGTTTGACCAATATAAATACTGTCAATATTATGATGTCTTCCCATTGCGAAATAACTTCTGATTGTGTCGTGATTCTCACATGATACATCGTCAAATATAAATACAGAAAATGGTTTAGCTTCGTTTGGTTGCATAATTGTTTCACTGGCATTAAACTTGTAGAAATTTACTTCTGGTACACTCGCTAATACTTTATCCAACAACTGGTATTTAGGTTGTTGCAAAGATTTTGAAAAAATGTATATATTGTTAAAACGTAGTCCTTTTGGATTAGTTATAAGGTTAAAAACAACATTTGTTTTTCCACAATTTGAAGGACCGGTTATTAAACATCTTATGGAGTTCGGTAGTAATTCCCCATGTTTACCACGGTTTAACTTGTCACTATCCACTGTCAATTCATCTATGTTATTAATATTAAATCGTTCCTTTTGCTGTACAATATCCATCTTGTTTAAAGGTTGAACACATAATGAGTTATCAAAGTATTATACCAAGTCTTTTGTAGGAATCCAAGAATCTTCACTCTTGTCAAATCCCAACCAACGGACTTTAACTTTATCCTTTTTTCTTTGTAAAACCTTTTCGACAAGATATACATCGCCAACTGTTGATTTCAATAGTTCATGCCCATAGAATCCGCCTTGAAGTAGTTCACCTTTGTTGTCCTTTAAAATGTACGTTTCTGGTATTGTCGGCTGCACTTTGTAGATTGTAAATACTTCGTTAGTCCAGTTTGGTAGATATCTCTTACTGAAAACCCCTTTGTATTTACTTATACGCACCTTATCGTTTACTTTAAACTTTTTAGGTTTTAATCTTTCAATTTTGGGAGCCGTATTTTTTTTAATACGCTCCAAAACAAGCTTAGCATTGCCGCTATTTACTTGGATAGGTTTCATACCAATAGTGCGATGATATTTGTTATTGTACTCTTTTATAAGCTGCGGTAACATATCGTACCACACATACGATCCTCGTTTGGAAAATGTTTTGTACATCGCTCCTTTCAACGTTCTATTGAATCGTTCTATTATCGAAGCTTTGACTTCCGAATTTGTAGAATAATGATTTATGTTATATTTTTTCATTAATGTTGCAAATTCCTTATTGAAATATTCTTTTCCATCATCAGTTTGTAAATGTTTTATGACAAGTTTATTTCTTTTAATAGCCGTTTCCATAGCTTTTGTAACACTTTTCCCACTCTTGTCCTTAAGCGGTAAAGCGTCAGCGAGCTTGGTAAAACAGTCTATAATCGCTAATATATATTTAAATCCTTTATTTAATTTACTATGCGGTATCATTTCGATGAGATCGGCTTGGTAGAGATCGTTCATTCCTTTAATAACTGTATTTCTTCTTGGAAATTTTCTTCTTGCCGGTTTATGAAGTTCATGTACAATCTTATCCTTCAGTCCTTCCATTCTTAGATGTTGTTTCCACGCCGGTTGAAAAAATACTAATCCTCAGACTGGTTTGTCTTCTTTTATATTATTAACAAATATGGGTCAAGGCCGAATAATAGCTGTGTAAAAAAGAGGGGGCATGGCATTGGGCTTGCCATGCTCCCCTCTTTTTTACGGAAAGGAAAAAAGGAAGTAGGTGAAAGGACGAAGAACAGGTTTTATTGGTCGATAGGAGTTAATGAATAATGTCCAAAGGGAAGAGTGTGTATATTGTCTTGCTGGATATGCCTCTTGTCATCCTTGTAGCTTAGCGCCCATTTGGTTTGTTTAACACTGTAAACTTGATGGTTGAAGCTTCTTATCGTATTAAAAGTTGCTGTGGTTTCTATATTTTCAAACAGACATCTTTTAAAATGTTCAAATTGTACATTCTTCTTTAGATATGATGTTTTAATGCCTTTTGCCTTCTTCACAACTTGATGTTCTTCTTTTTCACTTATGTATAGTTGAAACGAATAAAGCTTGGACATCAAAGCCACAATCTCTTCCATAGGCGCACCATTGGTTTCATCTTTGAATTTTCCTAAAACTTTCTTGTTTATTCCATTGTCGTAGTTAGGATGGTGTTGCGGATAGTCAGAAAAATCAAAATCATCTTTATAAATAAAAGTGCGTAGGTCTTCATACATATCATTGGTTATAATCCAATAGATGAATGCGTCAGTGTCCATGTATGCGATTCCAATGTTCTCTCTTCCATAATGTTTCACCATTTTATTATAATGAAAATCGTACATATGAGTTTTTGATATGTCTAAAATGGACATTCCGACATAAACAGGGCGATCCATCTTAATTGAAATTTTGTTCATAGAAACGGCAACAAGGTTTTCATTAATAATTATTGAAGATGCAAAGTTTGGTTTTTGGACCAACTTTTGTAATTTTGTTGCATCATTAACCAATCTTAAATCTTTGTGATTCCTCTTGTTTTCTAATGTTTTGCCGAATATAGCATTATTCATCAATTTAAAGAAATCCTTTTCAAAATTGGACGTCGCTGCAGTTCTTCTTCTAGTGTTGTTATCTATATAGGATTTCAACCAACAGGATTGAGAAAATTGTAACACCCTATTAATTTTGGTAATTCTTAATCCCATCTCTAACGCTTGTTGTACTGTCCAATAATGTGCTACATACCTCGTCTTGTTGGTGAGTGTCATCATTAACTTCGGCCATCTACCAGTCGGAGATACTTCTGTTTTTGCTAATAGCGGCAAGTCGTAATGGTGGTCGTGAAGATGTTCGGGGTACTCAAAATCAACGTCAAAGATGTAACCGGTATCTCCGTGTTTAGGGATATCGGCGATGTTATCAATCGAATTTGGATCAACCCATTTAAAATTATCATATGGAAGGGGTTTTGACATAGCCCATCCATATAGGTTATTCGCGTCAAAATAACCTATAAATGTACTTGGTTGTGACGCGTCATAGTTGGGGAGGTATTTATTGTTGGCTTTTACATATCTGGTTACACTTTGCGTTAATCCTCCTCGGATACCAGACTCTATCATCAACACCATATCTATATCGGTTAGTAGTTGAAGTTTACAGTTTGTTTCTTTTAACATGGCCTGCCATGCCAGTCCGGGAGCTGTGTACGAATGAAGAGGGTCTAATCCGTATGCTTTTAAACAGGTATTCCTAAATTCTTCCATTATGTCACATAATAGTGTCACATCCAATTTAACGTAGAAATCTGAATATTCTCCCAAAGTTCTCATCCCTAATTCATTCCATACCTTACAAGCGTGTTGATAATCTTCCTCACTGATGTCCTCTTCGTATAATTTACTCTTAAAAGCTTCTCTAGGTGGAAGTGAGGTTTCTTCAAATCTTTCCAAACTGTCGATATAATCATAAGGGAAAACACCTTTGCGAAGAACTAGATCCAATTTATCGTTATTTACAATCATTCTTGTTTCTATTAAATCTTCTTTCCTGAGATTTTCTGAAAGTCTCGATAAACTGCACGGCATAAACCGGTACGAATCTAAAAATCGTAATTTTATATTTCCAATCTTCTTACTAAAGCTTATAAACTTTTCAGTTGTTTCCGCGATAACATCAATCGCACCGTCATCTCTCCCCAATTCTGGTATTATAAAATGACCATCATAACCGCTAAGGTTATGCAGTATTACAGGTATATTTCTAGGAATCTTGTAATTGATGTTGCATCCGTTACATGCCGCACCCCTATAATATCCTGTAAGATGATCATGATCCTTAACTTTGTAGTTATTCAAAGTAAACTCATTTTTACATAAAAAACAATGGGTGGCATTTTCATGTTGAATTTCTTCTTCTTCATCCATAGGTATCATTGGCACAATATCACTATACAAATTTTCTACATTCCTAGCTATTTCATATAGATGATCAAGAAATGTCGCAGCAACATCTTCACCACGGTACACCACGGGTCTTGACGTTAATCCGTACCCATTTAAATGTTCTTCAGCCAATGTAGATTTAACCAATAAACAAAAACTGTTAGGCTTATGCATTTGATATTTTATACTCTTCCTTGCTTCAACATTTTCATCTTCAATAGGGACAAGTGTTGATTCAAAATCAGCATATACCACTATAGGAATGCGATACTGATGGAACACCTTTTCAAATTGTAAGTATGATTTACTTAATGGTGGTAAGATAATCTTTGCTTCAAAGTGTTCATTACACAGTTGTTTATGTTCTTGTAACCAATTTCGGCCTCCATTTCTTTCTTCTTTAAAACAAAAACATCTTTTACAAATTACTTTTTTATGTTCATTTTTTGATAGCTGCTTGTTGACGAGTCTTTCAAATGATTTTATCCATACGTAGTGTGACACTTCATCCTTTGTAAGTAACAACAAGTCCGTATGATCTGCAAGCTCGTTCTTCACCACTTTTAAAGGATAAACTTTATTGGAACTGTCCAAAGCAAATACGTTAACTGATATTCCGGGATTTTGTTTTTCAAATTTTGAAATACACTTCAACCCTACCGGGTAAGACATACCTTGAAAATTATATCTATATCTGTAGTTTTCATATTCGACGCCAGGTCTTTGCGCATGGCGTGTCACAAATTTTGAGGTCATGGCGTATCGAAAACATTCCATATCTTCATTTTCCACATTTACACATGATTTTGTATCTTTGATCCTTTTCGGGAGTGCAATATAACTGCTGCCCATCAGCCCATAACCATGCTTGTGAACTCTTATGTCCATACCTACGACGCTAACCAGACTCCAACCTGATCCTCTTCCTTCGTGTTCTTGAATTTTCGTCAAAATCTCTTCAAAACAATCTTCTATTATTGAATCAATATCCGAATTAGCCATGATGGTTCGATTTTTTGTTATAAATCCTCTTGGTGACATTTCTTCTTCTACATTGATAAACATGGCGTCTAAAATCAAACCAAATTTAATAAAGTTTAATCGTTTTAGTTCTTCTTTTAAAATCTTGATCACAATTGGTTTAGCTTCAGCAACAAATTGTTCTAATTCCAGATTTTCGTTTTGAATTTTGTGATGCATCACCACTTTACCGGGTAATGCGTGAATACTTAAACTTGGTAGTGTATTAGATGGTCCTGCTGTTACTTCTTCTGTAGATATGTTTCTATTTTCTCTTACTGTAAAATTTTCATTTCTATTGTGATACAACTCCTTATGAATGTCTAACAATATTTCATCTTCATAAGTCTCTAAACATATCTCACAACGATGCATTTTAGCGATGTTTACCCTTTGAAATTTAACAGGTAAATGAAACGCGTCCTCTTCATACCGCCTTTTTATGCCATCTTACCCCCACCAATTTTAATCTTCTTCTTCTTCTTCTTCTTCTTCGCTATCTGACGGGAATAATCGTCTTGCGCAGAAAACCAATCTTTGACGTATTGGTTCTACATCAGGATCGTGACTAGATGTTGGAGTTTCATGATGGACATCTTCAAATTCCAATGGTGATGGGTATTCATTCTCTGTCAAGTCTATTTGCACATCTTCAGGTGCCTCACTTGTTAATTCTTCTTCCATACTGTCAACACTTTCCACTTCTGAGTTGTCGTCATCCGAATCTCCCATGCCGAGATCTTCTTGTTGAATTTTATATAATATTTCAAAAATAGGTTTCCTAGGATAGTCAGTGTTATCCACGGGAGCCATTCCGAATGAATAAAGGAGACTCTCTTGTGTAGCTACTTATATGACTATTTTAATAGGTCAAGGTCAACACCTCCTAAAGCGAGAATGGGGAATAGAGCACTAAGTGGCATGTTAGTCCATTACCACAAAGTGATCTATTCCCCACTCTCTAATGTGAGTCCAAATTAGCAGCCAATTATTAAATGTCAATTTTTTTTATTGTTTTATTGTTTTTTTTTTTTTTTTTTAACCTCATCACTGTTTATATCAAGTCCCATTAATAACCAATTGTTTTTACTAACACATAAAATTTTAAATAATTTTGTAGCTTCTTCCACTTCTTCTTTATTGACTGTCTTTCATTACACAGTTCATAGGTTCTTCATCTTCTTGTAGTAGAATTCTTTTGCATTCATATTCCAACTGCTGTATTCTTTCATTCTTTATGGCTAACTCAATAAGTAGTTGATTGATGTAGTCGGCGGCCATATCGATAGTTCTAGTCCTTGATTCTCCCAATCGCACTCCTGGTATTAGCCTTTGCAGTTTGTAGTATTTTTGTCTTATTCTCGCCTCTCTTACCTGAGCCGACTCTTTAAAATGACTTTTCGGGACTTTCAAACGTTGTTCATCCTTTTTTGTTGTAGTAAGGTCCAAAACATTGTCTCCACTTGCCATGATTCTGATTCTACTGCGAGATGTGAGAAACAAGAATATTATGAGCGGAATGAGTACAACAACGTGTCGAACCTCATTTATCCACTTTCCCCCACCACAACACTTTCCCCCTCCATGTTTTTATAGGTCAAGGTCAAATAAACTTAACGCGAGAACGGGGAATAGAGCACTAAGTGGCATGTTATTCCATTACCACAGAGTGATCTATTCCCCGCTCTCTATTCTACATCTAATTTTTTTGTATTTTTTCTGTTTTATTTTTTTTTTTAATTTTTTGTTACCCGTCATCTTTACACAGCAGGAGGTTCATACTTTATAGGAGAGTCTTCATCAGGTTCATGAAATGCATTCCACGCACAAGTATCAGGAAGTTCATTAGGCTCGATCTTTAAAACAGGAATTTCACTAGGCGAATTCCATACACCAGAAGTTTTATTCGTCTTCAGTTTGTTTTCTAACACTTCAATTTTGTCCAACAGTTCCAAAATATATTTCTTTGCACCCATCAATGTTTGTATCCTGGTATTGTACACATTCAATGAAGGCACTATGAGTTGCAATTGATGGAACGCCATTCTTTCTTTCCTACACCGTTCCTTACCTAAAGCACTCAATTTTGGATGTGTTATTTGTTTTCCTTTACTTTTTAAAGGGGTTGAATTTTCCACTGGTTCACTCATTTTTCCCACAATGTTCTTCTTAAGAGTTTTAGCAAATAAATGAACCTCCTACTGTGTTTTAACCCTCTTTTATACACAATTCCCCCCACCATTTCAATTTTTCCCCCACCATATTGTTTAAACAAAAAACCAAACTTCCAATTTTGCATTCACATTATTGTCTTTTAGAAATTTAATGAATTGCGAGCTGGATGTTGATATTTGACTGTTTGTTAAATAATCTTTTACCACTTGTTCATCTTTCCCTTCTAATATGTAGCAAAATACTTTCATCAAACTTCCATCATCTTCTTTCGATCTTATAAAGTTTGCAACAAATGTCCAATCTTCATCGACAATTTTAAAAGTTTTTATCTCCATGTGAAAAGACATCTTTACTCCAGTTATTCTGCGACAGTAATGAAATCAACCTTTACCAAGCAACATTTATAACCAATACCCCCACTACTCTTTCCCCCACTACTCTTTCCCCCACTACTTTTAGTTAGACCTTTCCTCCATACCATTACTCTAGTATGTTCTACACCTAATAAATTTACATAAGACCTGTGCACAGATTGTGCATCTTTCCCGCATAGCTACAAATCTTATTAGCGGTGCTTTAACACGATGGTCAACGTACCCTCCTTCAACTTCAAATTCGTCCCAATCATCTATAGCTGCTCGTGCACAATCTGGACAAAGCCGGGTCCCATCTGCAAATTTATAAGCAACAATAATGCCAAATCCATAATGTTCTCTTCGATACTCGTGTATTGCATTTCTAACCATATTGGGAATAACACATTCTCCTGATCTTATTATGTGATTAAATAAGAAATCATCACAAATTATTTTTCTCAAACAAATAACAAAAAGACTATCCATCGTGTTGTAGATGAGAGTAACATTCGTACTAAACTGTTTTACTGCCTACCACCCGCTTAAATAACTTATCCCTACTACTATTTTATAGGTCAAGGCCAAGCAATATTAACGCGAGAACGGGGAATAGAGCACTAAGTGACATGTTATTCCATTGCCACAAAGTGATCTATTCCCCGCTCTCTATTCTACCTCTACTTTTTTTTACATTTTTAATTTTATTATTTTTTTATCATTTTATGTTTTTTAACTTAAAATCCTAATATTTCATTTCCTTCTTCTTCACCTTCTTCAACCACACCTTCATTACTACACACATTTTTCAAACTTAACAGTTCTTTCTTCATTTTATTGTTTTCATTTTCCAATTGTTTAATTTTTGATTTTTTTTCTTCCAATAGTAGCTTTAAATGTTTTATGTAACTAGCGGCTACGTGGACAGTTTTCACTCGGTTTTCTCCAAGTCGCATTCCGGGAATTTGAAATTGAAGTCTGTAATATTCAATGTTGATATTGGCCTGGGTTTGTCTTGATTGTTCACTTCTTCTCCTTCTGGTCTCCTCTTCTGCATCAGAAATAAGCGTATGATACAAAATTGGACGTTGCATCGTAGTTGGCTGCTCTTGTAAAAATAAAACTAAATTCACTCCTACATCATATTTATCCCCTTTCCCCCACCACTTTACCGGTTGTCCCAAAAATGACGAATACATATTTCAACGGTCACGCTAGCACCATTTTTAACAAGATGGTTATAAAGAAAATAAGGATAGTCGCAAGATTTAAGATCTTCATTTGCCAACATGAAATCAAATGCTAATTTCCTTGAATATTCATTATGGAATTTTTCATGAACACTAATTAGAATTCCAGCCTTTTCAAACTTATAACCAATGTCTGGGATTTTCTTACAATCATCTATGTCCAGAAGTGGAAAATAATATGTGAAGGAGTTCACCGGTGGTACCCACACTCTATCACACTCTTCACAAAACACTTTGTACATTCTCGCTCGCTCATCCATTTTCAAATGATTTTTACTCATGCCAGACTACCGTTTAAATAGCCTACTACCTCATCTTTCCCCCCACCATTTTTATTCCAAATTTGTTTCCTCATGTTGCGGAGTATCAATAACATGGGCAGCGGCATTCCAGAGTTGTGACTGCTGTTCTTCTTCACCTTCAGATTCTGTTAATTCTTCCGGTTGGTGCATAAAGGATACATTTGAATTTGAAGCGGGTCCAATATCATTGTTCATTTGTTCATTTAAATTTAAAAATTCTCCAACTATTTCTTCCAAAAACTGTCCAAACGTAATATTTACCTCTTGCTCTACTTCTTCATCTTCTGCCATCTCACGATCTATAACAATTTCAGTGATGTAAATAAAAGTGGTATCTCTCGGAGACATGGTTTAAAAGAAGAACATGTGGCTCCAGTAACAGTTACACGAAAAATGAACAGGATTGTGTGGAACCCTCGCTTATATATAGGAGACTGGAAGGGGGGGGGGGTCAATTATAAAAATTTGTAACTTGCCTTGCTCTAATTACTCTTCCGCAGACAGCTTGTATTGCATTGCAACCACTTCCACCTCTATCTTCATGCCTTCTACAAGATTACGTACGTGCAGCATCCATGGAAACAGTATTTCTAAAACTTCAATCCTTACTCGACATGCACACAATACTTTGTACGCATCACGACGGTACACAAACACACTAACCCCCATGCCCATATCCCTCATTATGTTTTGTTCAATTTTCAAAAATAACCTATACAATAGCGGCCAAACTTCTGTGTGCTCAGCAAAAAACGAATCCAGTCTCTTATACATGTTTAACGTATAGCAACAAGACAAATAATGAGCAAACACATGTGATAGCTGCTTTTATAACGTTCGCCAGTACAGTAAAAATTTGAAGGGGGGGGGGATATGATTTTTTAGTGGGATGTTAAAAAATTAGTAGTTTAAAACCAAAGCCGAAAAGTAATGATTAAACCCTACATTTTCTTCTAATTGCAAATACTCCACATATGCCTCCGCCCATAGCCATAACAGATCAATGTTACGCCAATATACACCAAAGGTGGGTCTATCATCAACTAAAATTGGAGATGCTATGTTCACTAATCTTCCGTTTTCTATCCATGTCATAGCTTCAATTACAAACCTTCCTATAATATCCATTGGAGAATTAATATCCAAAAATATTCTTGTAACAACATTTTCACTTAACAAGGGCACTTCAATTTCTTCATTGTTTTCTTCGTCGCTTTCTTCGTCCACCTCCAATACTTCTCCAATCTTTGTACATTTATTATAAAATATTGGAACATCTCGGGGAGACATGTTCGCCCTAACTATTATTAGCAAGGAATGGCTCCAACACAAACCGCCACACTCTTATATAGGCAAGTCAATGAAAAATCAGCGGCGGGGGGGGGGGGGGTTCCGGTTCCGGTCCGGAAGGGGGGGGGGGTCAATGTCAAGGTCACATGAAAGTAGGTCACGGGACTTAGAGCGGCCAAAAAATAATGGGAGAGAAACGCAGCGCACTTATCATAGCGCTGGTTTCTCTCCCATTATTTTTTGCCAACAATTTGGAATTTGGAAAAAAGCTAAGATTTTCTAATAATTACTTCGCCCCCACCTAGTCCAACCATCCTCACCTTTGAAGAGAAAGTCTTTCGCATCAAGTGTATTGATCGCTTTTTTGGTTCTAAGAGGTACGGAGAGCTTTATTACCCACTTATAGCCGTTACACCCTATTACAATTCTATTGCTCTTATCCGTTCTACTTACAAAAAAGTACCTCAAACCTTCCTTCAATCTCTTCAACCTGGTGGGAGGGTAAGACTTGTGGGAGACCACAGTCAGTTGTGGCGCAGAAATGTGTTTCACGACATGTAAACGGCAATACTTTTCGTTTAAAACACATTTCTTACCACAAACTAATCCTTTTTTAAGACCCTTACAGAGCACTTCAGGACATTTACGCGGATTTTTAAATGCCCTGCGTCGCTCTTTCATTAATAATTGATAACGCTCTGAAGGAGCAATTTTGAAAAGCTTCTTTTTTCGCTCTAAAACAGGAATGATAGGACGAGAAGGAGTAGATTCAGGAATAGGCGTGATTAATGGTGGCAAGGAAATATAAGAGTGAATAGAATTGAGTAGTAAAGGTGTATCCGGACGAAGAGGCTCAGCAGTTCTTGGGACATCCGTTACCTCCTTCTGCGGTGGTGGCATTGCAGGCACCTCCTTCTGCGGTGGGCCCATTGCGGCAGACCGGTCTTCTGGAGGCTGCCCCGCGTTCGTTGGTGACGGAGGTGGTGAGAAGATGCTCCCAAGAACAGTCATCGCTTGAAGAAGAATGTTTGCCGGAGCAGGAGTTCTGGACGAGGAAGACGGTGTGTCCATCCGCTGCAACATGTGGTCCGGCACATTCTTCAGGCGAAGTCTCTTCGTCGGTACAGGCGGTGCAATAGGTGCAGACGTAGTAGTGGTACTTGTAGTTGTAGAAGTAGTGGTGGTAGTAGTCGACATGGCTCTGATGCGGCAGCGTTGGCAGCTGGAACCAGAATAAACAGACCCGTTAGTCGGCCTCGCATAAATAGTGACACAGCACACGCAACAAGTGAAAGTGACCTCGGGGGGGGGGGGGGTTCCGGTTCGAAAGGGGGGGGGGGTTATGCATGAGAGTGAATTGAGGTCAAGGTCACCAAAAAATAATAATGATCCAAGGTGATGGAGGCGGCCAGGACCGTCTCCACCACCCTGTGTTCCTCAAACACTCCCAATCCCAACCCAAAAAGTTACGTCTTGCTAGGGATCCCGATTTTTGGCCCGCACGCACGTGGCGATCCAGTTTGGTAGTCTGTGATACGGGCGGCCAGCCTCGGGCCTGGGCACTGGACTTGACCATTCCAATTTTACAATAGGGACTCTGGAACAGGTAATGCAAGACGCAACTCTAACCTCCCACCCTTAATCTAAACCCACCCAATCATATTTTTGCCTGACCAAAATCAAAAACAAAAATCAAAAACAATAAAAAAATGCGCTGCCTAGGGCACAACGCGCATGTCCCACCCATATTTAATGAAGTTCAATCGAACTTCTTTAATTTACATTTACATTTTAATTTAATCTACCCATCCTAACAGCTAGCTGTGGAATATAAAAAATTATTAGTACACAGATAAACACAGACATGGACACACACACACACACACACACACCATAACCCAATACTTAAAATTAAAAAACACATTTCTTAAACATAAATAATACCATAACACACCTTAATGCTAACATCGCAATGCGCAAGTTAAACCTTACAACTAACACATCTTAAGACTAAAACCAAATAACGCTTTGCATAAAAACCATAGACACACACACACACACACACACACAACAAATATTAAATAGTAATAGCCTAACAACAAGAGTAACTCAAATATATATCGGCCGCTTATACATTTGAGTTGCCCTCTGAGTTGGGTCGGACTGCCGCGTCCGGAGTTCCGAGCCCAACTGCGGCGGCAATAGTCGTCGGGGTAGTTCTCGGTTCGCAGAGTGGTGGGGGCAGCGGTAGGGGTTTAAGGGGGTATGGAACCTTCCAGCAACGTCAATGGAAAATTCCAAACGGATGTGCTTTGTTACATGTGGGTCGGGCAAAACGCAGGTGGAGCCTTGTATCTCTCAATTTGCATTAGATAACATCAAATTACATCCGCTGACAAGTAGGAGCCTTGTACCTCTCGATTTGCATTTGATAGCATCAAATTACATCCGCAGCTTTCCCCATCGCGTGACAGCATAATTATCGTCGATTGTTATCCACCCTCTTCCGACGCTTAATTATAGTTGCAGCGGAAGTAAACCTCCGGTACACGCAACTTGTTTTTAACATACAATAGACTATTGTTTGCAAATGCACACATAATCCTTGGCCTGGTCGGTACTTCTTACACGCTACACCTAAGACGTTGTGACGTCAAGGGGGGGGGGGGGTTCCGGTTCCGGTCCGGAAGGGGGGGGGGGTCATGCATGAGTAACCATCCGCGTGCATATAAACGAAGGAAAGCTCGCGCGCCGCCCATATAGAGGGCTGACACCCCAGCGGTAAACAACAGATCCGTGAGTTTATACCACATAGTACTATAACATATGATTTATTTTTAACACTTAACATTTTAATTTTTTTTACACTATTTCTTAACACTACAACAATCATTTTATAAATCACACTTTTATTTTCGCGTCTATTTTCCATTTTTGTTTAAACTACGTATGCTAATTAACATCGCGTGCAGGCAACTCACACTGATTATTTGCAGGTTCCATTCTTACACACCTGTTTCCTCCTTACTATGCAGATTACTCTCTTACTTTAACAACACTTAAACTCTAACCGCTACTTCTCGGTCATATTAATATAGTTAGTGCTACACTACAGGATTTACCTGTGCAATGGTGCACGCGATATTTCCTGCACATCTGCGGGTAATACACCTTACACCCGTCTACTATTATACTTATTGCTACATTACACGAGACATTTCTTGCACGCCTGCAGATAATACACTTGCTAACCGTCTACTAATATGATTATTGCTACAGTACAAGAGACATTTCTTGCTCACCTGCAGGTTATACACTTTACAACCGGCTACTATTATAGTTAACACTACACCATAAGATTAAGCCTTACACATGGGTATCGTAATCCTACTTCATCGTGCACGGAGCATTTCTTGCACACCTGCACCTTATACACTTTACTACCGTCTAATATTACAATTATTGCTATGATACGGTAGTTACCTGATCAATCACAGTTGCGGCCCCACTTGCTTATCCACAGGCCGATACTCGCAATCCTACAACTGAATAATTAATTAATTAACTTCCGCTATTACCGATACTTTTCTTAAACTATCCGTCTCTTCCTCCGACTCTTGTGACCGTAGCCGCGGCCGACTGACAAATAACCGAGCTCCCGCAAACCTCGCTCTTTTATGCGGTTTTCTCGGGGAGGGAGTTGGAGGGAATTGGAGGGGGTTGGAGGGGCGTCGCACGTGACTCATCGATCGCATAAAAAGGGGGGTTGCCGCCGCGCGCATGCCATTTCGGTGGCGGCATCGGTCGGGTGAGGTACTATCCGTAGGTCTCTGACGCTTTTATAACTAACGCTTGTTACTTTAAAATGTGTTTCCGCTTTATATGCTAATTAGTTTCTATATATTCAGACACAATCGCGGCCGCTGACCATTTGCCGGCTTACTCTCAAGCGGTTCACATGTAAAATCATGGCTTCCCACACTTTACAGCTGAAACTTTTGCGCACAAAACATATTTTACAACAGCATTCTACACCTGCAGTTTCAAAACCGCGTAGTACGGTGGCTAGACTTAAGAAACGGTTCAGGTTTCACCCTTTGTATTTTGCACCACCTCACCTTGGCAACACTTGTACTATTGATACTATTCTACAGACAGTCTTGACTGACATGGTGAAGTACCAACATTTCCCTCTTCTCACGCCTATTGACGGTCCCGTCCAGTTCTTCTTCTTCACCATCTTACCGGGTCTATATCATCGGACATCCTCCGACTCGTGTCTCATTGCTCTCTATCGCCTCACACGGTAAACACCTAAAAGCTCTCATCTCTCTCTCTCTTGCAACCATGGACACACAACAGGGTTCACCATGCAGTCCCCTGAAGTGACTTCCACTACGGAGACTACTGCTAACACTGCACCAAGTCCCACAGACAATTCCTCCACGCCTACAACGAACACCTGCTCCCGCCCGGTACAGAGCGATGCGGTGACCACTACTGCCGCAAACGACGTGGAGGCTATTCTACGATCACTGATGGGGTTCGATTAAAATAAATAAATGAAAAAATAAAAAAAACCCCTCCCTCCGCCCGCCGCTCCCGCTCCGATCCGACCCGTCCCGAGTCCCCGCCCCGACTGAGCCCCTCGCGGCTCCGCTTTTTTAAAACTCCCTCCGGATGGCCTTGACCCACTTACAAAACACACCCATCACTGTCAACCACACCTGCCGGTTCGAACCGCTTGGCCTTGAAATGGGCCAGAACCGGCAAAACCCCACTACTTATCCGTTTTACTAAACTAACGACATTTTCTAGCTATCTTTCACATATAAAAATTGTATTGCTTTGCCGATTTGTATAGGAATCGGGAACCAAAATGAGAAATTAATTGTATACGCCATAGTTTAACATTCAACAAATTTACAGTATTCACTCCTAAAGCGAGTTGTTTTTGCAAGATTATTAATACTGTCGAATCAAATAGCTAGGGCGTCAGACAAGGGAGGTTAACTAAACATTGACACCTCCAATACCTAATTGAATACTTGCCGTATTGGTAATCTGCAAATAGGTATAGCATTATTTTTGTCTTCAATTAGAAAATAATACAATATTATCATGGATTAAGTGAATAATTGATGTTCTTAGCTTGATAATAAAAATTAAAGTTCGAAACCTGGGTCGCTATACAAAACCAGTCCAGGACCACTGACAGCCTCAGGTAATTTAAACCTTTTTGTCCTAATATGGTTTTGTTTTATTTCATACCAGGGTATTTATTACATTTTATTATATTGATTTGAATATTGATGTATGGGATCTGTCGTACTTTATAGGTTCAAAATAAAACAAATGTGTTCCACACGTCAAAAAGAAAATGCTTAAAAACAATATATTTTTTATATTTTGCTATGTTTCTATTATTAACTATTAATGTGTACCTGTTATAAATCCATATTCAGTGTGCTAGCGCTTTACAAAATGCTCCTGCTACTGTTAATGGCACAAGGCTTCGGTTCCCAGTAGTGTAAAAGTAGGGCTGCTGGGACGTGACGTCATCACGATGACGTCAGCAGCGATGACGTCATCAATGACGTCACTAATGACGTCACTAATGACGTCATATGACGTCACATGACGTCACATAAATGACGTCATGGTGACGTCATTATCGCTGACGTCATCATGATGACGTCACTGACGTTAATTAGGTCAAGGTCATGCAAGAATACAAAAAAATTTTTTTTGCACTTTTGCGAATCCTCAAATTTTGCTGAGAAATTGAAATTTCTCGAGGAACCACAAAAGTGCAAAAAATATTTTTTTTTTATTCCCTAGCGATCAGACTCTCGACCTAATGTATCCGTCAGGGGTCATTGACCCGTCCCAGCAGCCCCACTTGAAAAAAAAAATAATTTTTTATATTTTACTTACCCACCGAGAGACTTAGAGCCGAAGAATAATTTCTTCAAACACCCGACATTGCGACAAACGACACGCGATCCGAACAGCACCGCGTCCGAAGAAGTACTGACTTGGGTGCAGGCGGTTCCCCAGGTACCCGGCCCAGTGGTGGGGATAAGGAGGTGGTGGGGGTAAAGTGGTCAGAAGGAAGAAAAATTTATTTTTTTACAAACAACTTGTCCCAGCCGGTCTTTTACCGGACCTCCGTAACTCGGATTGGAAATATTTCCTGAGAAATATTTATTTTTTATTCTTTCTCAGGTGATGTTGGAACTTGGTCGGGAATTGGAGTCACCAACGTAACCTTACTGGCAAAAGTTAGCTCGTCTAAAAGTTTCTGAAACATTTTATCATCCATAGTGATATTTGTGTCCCTTGAGTAAAATTTTGGATTATTTTTGAAGCAACGTTTCATTTTTGTTAAAGTGGAAGTCTTGGACACCTTAACAGAATTATTTTGCTTGGCCAGCAAAAATTTTACTCTTAATAATTTTTCTCGCAAAGTTTCAGCCATAGATGTGTCTCACAGTAAGGTTTGGATAAAACTGAAACACTTAGTCCAGTGTTGTACCTTAGCTGGAAGTAGTGGGGGAATAGGGCTATAGTGGGGGAATGAGTAGTGGAGGGGGTAATGCAGACTGTTGTTGACAAGTGTAGAAACAGTTTGCTGGGAACTGTCCAAGGAGTAACACGTACTGTGCAGAAAAATTAACCGAGAGACTTGTGTAAAATTTAACTCCAAGAAATATTTAATGTAAGACTAAAAGAGGTAGAGCCAAATGAAAAATAATTTTGTAGGAGACGGGTATGGATCAGTTTTGTAGTAAAGTTCAAAATCCACTTGTGTGGAATAAAATTAAATTGTGAGCGAAAAATATTTAGCCACACCTGCAAAATACAAGTGTATGAAAATATTAGGAGACCTGTATAGCTAAATAAAAATTAATTTTGTATCAAACAGTCTTCCAACATTTCAGTTTCTAAGTCTTAACAAGTAAGGAATAAAATATTAAATAATGAGTGGAAAATAATTTGTTAAGTAAACGTAATTGTAGCAGTGTAACAAAAATTAATTTTGTGCAAAACAGGCTAGGTTCTGTTTTGCTAAGTTTAATAAGAAGGAAAAATAAAAATTTACTCACAGAAAAGTCGAGCGGTGGCGAGGTGTGGCGTGTTTGTTGGCTTTCAATAAACTGACTTACCTTCTGTTGAGCTACAGTTGGCCAGCTGACAAATAAACCAGTCTGTTATATAAGCATTATGTAACCGTCTCTGCCGGCTGTGCTGAATCCGGCAAGCTAAAATATTATTCTATAGTACACCTGACTTGGACTGAAAATATTCTAAGTCCCAAGACCCCTCCCCCTCCCCCCCCTCGGCTCCGGACGAGAAGTGAGCCCCCCCCCCCCCCGGGGAGGAGGAGGAGGTGGCATAGCCCGAGGCGTTGCCATACCTTGACACGTGTTGTATAATGAGATCCGGTTAGTAATGTATTCAGGTGTGGCTCTTGGAGATTGTCCAATGCCGCAAACAAGTACGTGTCGAGGTCTGGCTGTTTACGTAACCAGGTCCGGTTCCACCACTCCTGACCGGCCCAGCTTCGATTCTCTGAGGCTTAGCTTCTTCGCAGTTGCTTTCAAACATTTCAGCTGAGTGGTTGAAGCTCTGCCCTACAGGATTCGCAATGTAATGTTGGCGCCGCATTATATTGGGAATTCTTTTAGTCTAAGGCATGGCATGTGTAGTTTTAAGAAATATTTTATTTTGCGCTTGCTGCTTCTGCTAGGTCTTGGTGTTGGATTTATTTAGTCTAAGTGTTGTGTGTTGAAAAATATTATTTTGTACTAATCTTCACAGGTTGTCCCCAAGTTGAAATTTTTCTAAATTCGTATCTTGGAGGTACTCCTCCGTAAATTGGCAGTTAAAGTGTTAGGCTTTTTGAGACTTTACAGTCTCTGTAAAATAAAAATTTTTCGAGGTTTAGAACCTCAAGAATTATTTGTTACCAACAATAGCATGGCGCCTAACGAGCCCGGGGGTAGGCCCCTGGGGATCCACCCTTAGGCCTCTTTCGGTCAGGGGCGCTACTGGACCTCATCACTCTAGATGGGTGGTTGGCATCCTTTAGCACGAGGCGTCGGATCCTGACACTGACCGGTGTGCTAGGCAAAAGTCAGTACCTACGGGTTAAGACGGGATCCTCGGTCATGGTTAGCATGGCCTTTTCCAAATTATTGTAGCATGTTTCCCTTAAGGAAACTCAAAATTAAATAAATAATTTTTTATTTAATCACCTCCCCTTAAATGTTGAGATCCCCCCGATGCCTCTGGCCGCCGGCGGTCTTAGGCATCGGGGGGATTTCTTTTTTAATTCTTGAACGACCTTGACCCATATTCATGTGTGAATAAAATAAAATATTTTTGTTCCACATGTTATGTAGGTCAGTCATGACTTAGGCGGATTTTTGCCTGAGTTCTGGGACTGCTCAGGACTTAGAGCGAGATGCGGCTAAGTGTTGGCTGTCCAAACTGTGGTTCAACCAAATTTTATTTTATGTTCACACATGAGTAAGGGTAGCAGGTATCCAAGAGTTAAAGTCCTAAGGGTAGGTGAAGCCCCCCCCCCCTCGGCGCCAGACGAGAAGTAAGCCCCCCCCCCGAATTTTTTTAAAAATTTTTTGACCTTGACCAAAAATTTTTTGCTCCGGACGAAAACTGCCCCCCCCCCCGAAATTTTTTTTTTGAAAAATTTTTTGACCTTGACCAAAAATTTTTTGCTCCGGACGAAAACTGCGCCCCCCCCCAAAAATTTTTTTTTCGAAAATTTTTTGACCTTGACCAAAAATTTTTTGCTCCGGACGAAAACTGCACCCGGGGGGGGGGGAGGTGCCAAGCTAGTAGTGTGAAATTGTTACTTCCAGTACAAGTTAAAATAGTAGTGGTAAATTGTTACCACAAACACAAATTTGTGTCTTTAAACTTCTAATGTAACTTAACCCATTTAAATGTAGGTGCCAAGCCAGTAGTGTGAAATTGTTACTCCCAGTACAAGTTAAAATAGTAGTGGCAAATTGTTACCACAAACACAAATTTGTGTCTTCAAACTTCTAATTTAACTTAACCCATTTAAATGTAGGTGCCAAGCTAGTAGTGTGAAATTGTTACTCCCAGTACAAGTTAAAATAGTAGTGGTAAATTGTTACCACAAATTTGTGTATTCAAACTTCTAATTTAACTTTACCCATTTAAATGTAGGTGCCAAGCCAGTAGTGTGAAATTGTTACTCCCAGTACAAGTTAAAATAGTAGTGGTAAATTGTTACCACAAATTTGTGTATTCAAACTTCTAATTTAAATTAACCCATTTAAATGTAGGTGCCCAGCCAGTAGTGTGAAATTGTTACTCCCAGTACAAGTTAAAATAGTAGTGGTAAATTGTTACCACAAATTTGTGTCTTCAAACTTCTAATTTAACTTAACCCATTTAAATGTTGCTACTTAAAGGTAGCACCGTTTTGGTGCTACCTTTCATGTACTATTTTCTACATGTCCAATTTTGCTTTATGTTTTTTAAACAACACTTTTAATTACCGGTTTAATGTAAAACTATAAAATATGTTTATATATATGAATTATTAACAAAACCTTAGTTTTAACATTAAATGTTATTAGGAAACTTCTAATTGAGATAAGCCATTTAAATGTTGCTACTTTTAGGTAGCACCGTTTTGGTGCTACCTATGGTGTACTATTTCACATGTCCAATTTTTGCTTTAGGCTTTTAAACAACACTTTTAACTACTGCTACCAGTCTACCACTGAGGTACCTATGAAGCGAGTTTGGTTCATCTTTTTTTTCTCTAGTTGCTAAGGTGTTTAGGAATTAAAGGTTAGAATTACTTTTAAGGTTAAAAAAAAGCACATGGTGCGAACAGAAAGTTCACTATTGTTTTAACATTAATGGTCATTAGAAAACTTCTAATTGAGCTTAACCCATTTAAATGTTGCTACTTTAAGGTAGCACCGTTTCGGTGCTACCTTTGGTGTACTATTTTTACATGTCACAAAATATATGGGCCTCTGCTTGACGCAGAGACAGGTACTTGGCCCCGTTTCTACCCATTATTAAGTGTACTGAGACTTTAGGTTTTAAACAACACTTTTAACTACTGGTTTAATGTAAAAATACGAAATATGTTTATATACATGAAATCTTAACAAAACCTTAGTTTTAATATTAAAGGTAATTTGGAAACTTCTAATTGAGCTTAAACCATTTAAATGTTGCGAATTAAAGGTAGCACCGTTTTGGTGCTACCTTTGGTGTACTATTTTTACATATCCAATTTTGCTTTAGGTTTTTAAACATCACTTTTAACTACCGGTTTAATGTAAAACTATGAAATATGTTTATATATATGAATTCTTAACCAAACCTTAGTTTTAACATTAAACCGTATTTGGAAACTTCTAATTGCTCACTCAGAGACAAGTACTTGGCCCCGTTACTCTCCATCATTAAGTGTACTTAGGCTTTATGTTTTTAAACAAGACTTTTAACTACTGGTTTAATGTAAAACTACAAAATATGTTTATATACATGATAACTTAACAAAACCTTAGTTTTTAACATTAAAGGTAATTTGGAAACTTCCAATTGGGCTTAACCTATTTAAATGTTGCTTAACCTATTTAAATGTTGCTAATTAAAGGTAGCACCGTTTTGGTGCTACCTTTGGTGTACTATTTATTCCTTGTCAATTTTGCTTAAAGTTTTTAAACAACACTTTTAACTAAGTGTTTAATGTTAAAGTACGAAATATGTTTATATATGAGCCTCTGCTGACTTGGAGACAAGTACTTGGCCCCCGTTCCTGTCCATCATTAAGTGTACTGAGGCTTTACGTTTTTAAACAAGACTTTTAACTACTAGTTTAATGTAAAACTACAAAATATGTTTATATATACATGATAACTTAACAAAACCTTAGTTTTTACATTGAAGGTAATTTGGGAACTTTTAATTGAGCTTAAAACATTTAAATGTTGCTAATTAAAGGTAGCACCGTTTTGGTGCTACCTTTGGTGTACTATTTCTTCCTTGTCAAATTTTGCTTAAAGTTTTTAAACAACACTTTTAACTACGGGTTTAATGTTAAAGTACAAAACAACACTTTTAACTACAGGTTTAATGTTAAAGTACAAAATATGTTTACATATGAGCCTCTGCTGACTGAGAGACAAGTACTTGGCACCGTTCCTGTCCATCATTAAGTGTATTTAGGCTTTACGTTTTTAAACAAGACTTTTAACTACTGGTTTAATGTAAAACTATGAAATATGTTTATATATGAGCCTACGCCTGACGCAGAGACAGGTATTTGGTCTTGTTCCTGTCCCTAATTAAGTGTACTGAGGCTGTAGGTTTTTAAAAAACACTTTTAACTTCTGGTTTAATGTAAAAACTATGAAATATGTTTATATATAAATGATAACTTAACAAAACCTTAGTTTTAACATTAAAGGTAATTTGGAAACCTCCAATTGAGCTTAACCCATTTAAATGTTGCTACTTTTTAATGTAGCAACCGGTAGCACCGTTTTGATGCTATCTTTGGTGTACTATTTTTTTTTACATGTAAAATTTTGCTTTAGGGTTTTAAACAAAAATTTAAGTATTACGTTAAGGTCAAACTACCAAACATGTTTGTTATCTACATGAATTATTAACAAACTTTTAGTTTTAACTTTAATGATGATATAGGAATTTCTATTTATGTGTAAAGTTTAACATAATTAGTTTTGTATTTGATTTTATTATTGTTTGGAACACTTGTTATGTGTTGTAGTCAAGCAAGTCTTATTTTGGTATAAAAAATAATAATCTTTAGCACATGTATGTAAAGCTAATTTTTTAATTTCAATTTATTAAATGAAAATGAATGTGGTATTAATGTAAAATATATTAAAAATCAGTTTTAAAAAATCTACAGGAAATTGTCAACAAATTTAAAATGTATCATATTACTGTTAAATGTGCAGTATATCCCTTCATTTTGCATGCCCAGTTGCGCTTCATCATTTATGAAAGTGGTTTGTTGAGTGTGCCCTTATTATTGACATCCGTAAAAATATTGTTTAAATTTAACATACAATTGTGTATGCGCAGTAGTACTTGTCTACTGCGCATGCGCAGAAGGTTTCCACCACTCTTTGTCGGGTATATAAGCAGGTGGGTTAACCATGCATTTCATTGTTTGGCGAACTTTTGCCAAGTGAACATCTTATTGACAACTTCGGTTATTCCGGATATTTAAAAGGTGTATGCTATTTTTCTTACATTTGACTTCAATATGTCTGAACTGCAGTGTTACATGTTTGATAGTAAACCTGTAGCTGTATTATTTGATCGTGAAAACAATCCATGGTTTAAGGCTAATGATGTATCAGAAATTCTAGAATATAAAAGACCGCGAAAAGCAATAAATGATCTAGTTAAGGAAAAATATAAAAAGTTATGTAAAGATATTGATGGAAACAGTTTAGTGCTACCCTCTAACTTTCAAAAAAGTACCGTATTCATCAATGAACCAGGTTTATATTCCTTAATTTTATCGTCCAAGATGAAATTAGCTAAGCGCTTTCAAGATTGGGTGTTTGAAGAAATACTACCATCAATTCGCAAGTATGGAGAGTATAAACTAAAAAGAGTAAACCTTAAGTTGACTCACTCCTTACGTAAAGCGTTGTCAAATAATCAAAAACTAATTGAAACGTTAATTGATCAAATACCTAAAGTTGCTGTTATACCTGATGATATGGATTTAAAACATATCTTTTGTGTATTGGAAAAGGACACATACTATGAAAAGTATGGAGTAATGGAGTACAAGTGCATTCGTACAGAGAGGAGACGATATAAAAGAGCACTGAAAAGAGCAAAGGAAGATGGTTTTGTACCAAGTTTTACAAGATATCCTGTACCAAACAGTATAAATATCTTTAATAAAGCTAAGGAGGTTATGAATACTTATGGTATGCATTACGAATGTTCTTTGAATAACATACTGACCCCCCATAATTTTGTAAATATTGTAAAAATTATTCTTAATGAATAAACTGTATGAATGTATGTATGAATGTGGGACTTATTAGATTGAGAAGTTAAGGTATTAACTTTAGCTACTTATTTGAAAAGTCTGGTGTGAATGAAGGTCACTGGCGCGGTTGACTAAAAGACCCGTAAACCGTGTGTGTGTGTGTGTGTGAATGTGTGTGAATGTGTGTGAATGTGTGTGTGTGTGTGTGTGTGTGTGTGTGTGTGTGTGTGTGTGTGTGTGTGTGTGTGAATGTGTGTGTGAATGTATGGAAAACGACGTACACCCACCTCCTCGCGGTGTTTTCTGGGTAACGCTAAGAGGTGTACAACAAATGTCTTGTAAACCACATGAATTAATCTATTTTTTTTTTTTTTTAATATACATTCATAGGTATATACAATAATAACATTTATTTAAATTAAACAAATTTAAAAGCATTTTAAATGCATACAATTTATAATTGTTGTCACAAAAACACCTCGTGCTTTACTAATAATAGATGAAAACGATATAATGTATGTATAAAATATGAGTTTTTTAATTAATGGAGCTAGAAAAAATAAAGATAGCATTAAATTAGTGTTACCATAAAATTTGTTTATAGAACAATAAGTTTTTCTTCATAATTATAGGTTAATATTTAAAAAAATGTCGAACCTGATTCCCTTATACAAATAATGAATAACAATCGCAATAAACACTTATCTTTAAGATACAAATGTGGTTAGCACTGAATCAGTGGTACCTTTAAATAATGTGAAAAGCCTTATATTTGGAAAAAAAATTATACATTTGCCTAAATAATACAATTTACATGTTTTCCTTCAAACTAACTTTTTAACACACCGATTTTGAACCATAAAAATGTTTTATATACTGGTTTTAAGATCTATATTTAGGTAGCACTAAATTAGAGCTACCATTAAGTTAATAAAATAGCTACATACATTTATAATTATATTTTATTATTTAATTATTAAATATATTTAATTTATTCAATATTTATTTCACTGACTCTTTACAGCACAAATAAGTATAAAAACACAAAATCTGAAACAAGTCAGTCATTTTAATTTTAATGTAAAACAATAAAAGCTCAAAACTTAATACTTTTTTTCAAAATTAAACAAAAGTAGCAACAAAATATCGGTGTTATCTTGAAATATTTATAGAAATTATAATATAGTATGGTTTTATTAATTTAAACTAAATTGAATTCATCCTTATTCTACACATAACGGTAAAACCATTCATTCTGAACCTTAATGCTTAGAACTCTGACATGTTGTTTTTCGAACTCTGACATATTGTATTTATTTCAAGATACAGCTCAACCTTTCATTATAAATCTTGTTAATTTTTTAAATCTATCTTCTTATTTCTATAAGGGTTTTGTCTGTTACGTCCCTTTTTCTCTCGACCTGCTGAACCGATTTTTAAGATTGAGGCGTCATTTTAAAGCTTAGGATATACCGCAGTGACGAATTGTAATTAAAAAGGTCATATTGTTTCGGGCTTCGACCCTCCTGGCCTTTGATTTATGTCTAGAGGGCACTTTAAATGTTGACCAACTTTTATTGCAAGTTCTTTAATGTGAATTGTAATTTAACAGCTGATTACCTTCAGATGAATTTTAAAAGCCGGATAGTAAACAAAAATAGATCTCCGTCACTTCATAATCAACATTTACGTACTGTAGGTGAGATTCACTCATACAGAATCATAAAACGCGCAATTTGCGCACGGGCCACCTCGTAATATAATAAAAATATAAAACACATGAACTTTTAACTAATTTACCAATAGGGAATACGCTATTACGGTGTTATTCATGATAAGACCTAAGCCCGGGACCATGATACTTTTTCATTTTGAGATCTCTAAAAGCCAAAAACACCGTTTGTTCAATTTCATATATATATATGTATGTGTCCATAAACACGATAACTTTTGAATGGAACCTCTGATTTTGATGAAATTTAGTACAGGGGTGTAAGCCAGTATCTACTTAATTGAATTTGTGAAACATAATGATCGGATTATGGGAACGAGGTTTATAGGGTTTCTAAAGGGTTAAAATTGGGTTTTTGGCATTTTTTGAACCTCATTTTTTTTTTTAAATTCATGACTTTTAACTAAAACCATTCAAAAGAGCTTAAAACAACGAACAATTTAGTATTTTGAATTTTTACCTAACTTAAATGGTTATTCAGAAAATCCAAACACTATGTTTTACATGTTATTCTTATGGGAAATGAACAAAACCTTCTATCTTGCTTATTTATTGAAATATCTTGATAAACTTGGTATGTACATTAATTAGAAAGCGTTTAACTTATATCTGCTTATAAAATGCATATGGCAGCAAACCTACATACTCACCTCTATGGGTTTTATGGAAAAATTAAAAAACACCATAACCTGATAAAATTTGGTATGTACATTCACTAGGTAGGGTTTAACTTATATTTATCAATGAAACCCATATGGCGGCAAACCTACATACTTTAAACCCCCATGGATTTTATGAGAAAATAGAAAATATACCAAAATTCCATTGGAAACTTGCTGAGTAAGCAGGTCTGCTGCGATGGGGGTATTATACTTATAGTTACATTAAGGTAGCATTATTTTGATGCCACCTTTACATAAAATATATTAATTCAATTATCTTATTGTTTTATTGTGTATTTACATTAAATTTAGTCTACATGTGGGAATTGAGACACCAATTTTTGGAAAATGAATGCATATAATCATGGGATATAGTCTTTATTCTGTAAACCCGGCTTACCCCTTAATTGTTTCCCCTTTAAATTTTCATTTTAAATTTAAAGTGGAAACACTTCTTTTTACAAACAAATTTGTGCTATTATCATTCACTTTTCTTTGTTTAAATTAAATGTAGTCCTTTTTTTACTCTACTTATAAAGCAGAAAAGATACTGGAACTTAAATCATATAGTTTTGGAACTTGAATCATTATTCCAAACATACAATTTAACTCTCCAATTGTAAATATAAGATGAGAAAAGCTAAAATTTCTATATTTATAGTTATAATTATAGGCATTTAGTCAAATGCCTATAACTCAATAATGGATTGACGGATTAGGACAAGCGATACATCATTGAAAAGGTCTATGTAAGACTAACATTTTAGTAAAAGAAGAATTTGGTTATCTTATTTTAGTCAAAAGTTATGCGAATTATTTCAAATAAATACCAAAAAAACACCGTTTGTTCAATTTCATTTATATATATATATATATATATCAGTCTACCACTGAGGTACCTACGAAGCAAGTTTGGTTGATTTCACTTTCTCTTGAGCTGCGTTAGTCTTAACATGAAATTTATCAGTTATTTCAACTTCTTTTTGCACTAACGTAACGTTTTGTTGTCTCACAATTTTAATTAATTGCGCAAAAGAAGTATCTCTAGGAGACATTCTTAACCGTATATGTAGCTCCTACAAATGCAAGCTTATTAATGACAAATTCACAACTTATAAGACCTGTTTAAATAAAAGACAAAGTGGTAAGCATCTTGACGGCGCAAGGTGCAAGTACAGACTAGAAACCTGGAGGTCCATAGCCTGCCATTTATGAGTTCTAAAAATGGGGAGGGGGAAGGAATAAGGATTGGGAAGGGGTAGGGTGGGGGAAGGGTAGTTTGGTTATTAAACGACTTGTGCTGTAAAATAGCCGCCAACATCCACACCTTGTTCGTAGCACTCCTTTATTGTTTGTGCCCACTGCCGCATGCGGTCTCTATCATTTGGTGTTACAAGAAAAGAATTACAATCATCATACAATATAAAGGAGCCGATTCGTACGTAAGATCCTGAGTCCAACCATTTATGAGCTTCAGACATGAATTTATCTATTGTATCAAATGGGGATTCTGGATCAATTGCTATAACTTTGAGTTCTTCATTAATTTCAACGGTATAATCATCATCTTCATCATCATCTTCACTGTCACTGTCGTTATTTAAAGTGTCTTCAGGTTGTTCAAAAACATTAGAAATTTCGGAGGAATTGAAATTTTCATTGAGACGAGGAGGCATTTTGAAGCAAGTAATATTGTAAACAGCAGAGACAAAACAACAAGAGTGGCTTGTAGAAGCGGAATGAAGGAGTGAACAACGCTCGCTCCACTTTTATAATGGTATACTAATGAGAGGGGTAACAGCTAGCCGTTATCGATTATTGACCTGGGAGGTGGGGGAAAGAAAGGAGAGGGGGTATTTATTTGAAATAATTCGCATAACTTTTGACTAAAATAAGATAACCAAATTCTTCTTTTACTAAAATGTTAGTCTTACATAGACCTTTTCAATGATGTATCGCTTGTCCTAATCCGTCAATCCATTATTGAGTTATAGGCATTTGACTAAATGCCTATAATTATAACTATAAATATAGAAATTTTAGCTTTTCTCATCTTATATTTACAATTGGAGAGTTAAATTGTATGTTTGGAATAATGATTCAAGTTCCAAAACTATATGATTTAAGTTCCAGTATCTTTTCTGCTTTATAAGTAGAGTAAAAAAAGGACTACATTTAATTTAAACAAAGAAAAGTGAATGATAATAGCACAAATTTGTTTGTAAAAAGAAGTGTTTCCACTTTAAATTTAAAATGAAAATTTAAAGGGGAAACAATTAAGGGGTAAGCCGGGTTTACAGAATAAAGACTATATCCCATGATTATATGCATTCATTTTCCAAAAATTGGTGTCTCAATTCCCACATGTAGACTAAATTTAATGTAAATACACAATAAAACAATAAGATAATTGAATTAATATATTTTATGTAAAGGTGGCATCAAAATAATGCTACCTTAATGTAACTATAAATATAATACCCCCATCGCAGCATACCTGCTTACTCAGCAAGTTTCCAATGGAATTTTGGTATATTTTCTATTTTCTCATAAAATCCATGGGGGTTTAAAGTATGTAGGTTTGCCGCCATATGGGTTTCATTGATAAATATAAGTTAAACCCTACCTAGTGAATGTACATACCAAATTTTATCAGGTTATGGTGTTTTTTAATTTTTCCATAAAACCCATAGAGGTGAGTATGTAGGTTTGCCGCCATATGCATTTTATAAGCAGATATAAGTTAAACGCTTTCTAATTAATGTACATACCAAGTTTATCAAGATATTTCAATAAATAAGCAAGATAGAAGGTTTTGTTCATTTCCCATAAGAATAACATGTAAAACATTGTTTGGATTTTCTGAGAAACCCTATAAACCTCGTTCCCATAATCCGATCATTATGTTTCACAAATTCAATTAAGTAGATACTGGCTTACACCCCTGTACTAAATTTCATCAAAATCAGAGGTTCCATTCAAAAGTTATCGTGTTTATGGACACATACATATATATATGAAATTGAACAAACGGTGTTTTTGGCTTTTAGAGATCTCAAAATGAAAAAGTATCATGGTCCCGGGCTTAGGTCTTATCATGAATAACACCGTAATAGCGTATTCCCTATTGGTAAATTAGTTAAAAGTTCATGTGTTTTATATTTTTATTATACTACGAGGTGGCCCGTGCGCAAATTGCGCGTTTTATGATTCTGTATGAGTGAATCTCACCTACAGTACGTAAATGTTGATTATGAAGTGACGGAGATCTATTTTTGTTTACTATCCGGCTTTTAAAATTCATCTGAAGGTAATTAGCTGTTAAATTACAATTCACATTAAAGAACTTGCAATAAAAGTTGGTCAACATTTAAAGTGCCCTCTAGACATAAATCAAAGGCCAGGAGGGTCGAAGCCCGAAACAATATGACCTTTTTAATTACAATTCGTCACTGCGGTATATCCTAAGCTTTAAAATGACGCCTCAATCTTAAAAATCGGTTCAGCAGGTCGAGAGAAAAAGGGACGTAACAGACAAAACCCTTATAGAAATAAGAAGATAGATTTAAAAAATTAACAAGATTTATAATGAAAGGTTGAGCTGTATCTTGAAATAAATACAATATGTCAGAGTTCGAAAAACAACATGTCAGAGTTCTAAGCATTAAGGTTCAGAATGAATGGTTTTACCGTTATGTGTAGAATAAGGATGAATTCAATTTAGTTTAAATTAATAAAACCATACTATATTATAATTTCTATAAATATTTCAAGATAACACCGATATTTTGTTGCTACTTTTGTTTAATTTTGAAAAAAAGTATTAAGTTTTGAGCTTTTATTGTTTTACATTAAAATTAAAATGACTGACTTGTTTCAGATTTTGTGTTTTTATACTTATTTGTGCTGTAAAGAGTCAGTGAAATAAATATTGAATAAATTAAATATATTTAATAATTAAATAATAAAATATAATTATAAATGTATGTAGCTATTTTATTAACTTAATGGTAGCTCTAATTTAGTGCTACCTAAATATAGATCTTAAAACCAGTATATAAAACATTTTTATGGTTCAAAATCGGTGTGTTAAAAAGTTAGTTTGAAGGAAAACATGTAAATTGTATTATTTAGGCAAATGTATAATTTTTTTTCCAAATATAAGGCTTTTCACATTATTTAAAGGTACCACTGATTCAGTGCTAACCACATTTGTATCTTAAAGATAAGTGTTTATTGCGATTGTTATTCATTATTTGTATAAGGGAATCAGGTTCGACATTTTTTTAAATATTAACCTATAATTATGAAGAAAAACTTATTGTTCTATAAACAAATTTTATGGTAACACTAATTTAATGCTATCTTTATTTTTTCTAGCTCCATTAATTAAAAAACTCATATTTTATACATACATTATATCGTTTTCATCTATTATTAGTAAAGCACGAGGTGTTTTTGTGACAACAATTATAAATTGTATGCATTTAAAATGCTTTTAAATTTGTTTAATTTAAATAAATGTTATTATTGTATATACCTATGAATGTATATTAAAAAAAAAATAGATTAATTCATGTGGTTTACAAGACATTTGTTGTACACCTCTTAGCGTTACCCAGAAAACACCGCGAGGAGGTGGGTGTACGTCGTTTTCCACACATTCACACACACATTCACACACACACACACACACACACACACACACACACACACACACACACACACACACACACACACATTCACACACATTCACACACATTCACACACACACACACACACGGGGTTTACGGGTCTTTTAGTCAACCGCGCCAGTGACCTTCATTCACACCAGACTTTTCAAATAAGTAGCTAAAGTTAATACCTTAACTTCTCAATCTAATAAGTCCCACATTCATACATACATTCATACAGTTTATTCATTAAGAATAATTTTTACAATATTTACAAAATTATGGGGGGTCAGTATGTTATTCAAAGAACATTCGTAATGCATACCATAAGTATTCATAACCTCCTTAGCTTTATTAAAGATATTTATACTGTTTGGTACAGGATATCTTGTAAAACTTGGTACAAAACCATCTTCCTTTGCTCTTTTCAGTGCTCTTTTATATCGTCTCCTCTCTGTACGAATGCACTTGTACTCCATTACTCCATACTTTTCATAGTATGTGTCCTTTTCCAATACACAAAAGATATGTTTTAAATCCATATCATCAGGTATAACAGCAACTTTAGGTATTTGATCAATTAACGTTTCAATTAGTTTTTGATTATTTGACAACGCTTTACGTAAGGAGTGAGTCAACTTAAGGTTTTCTCTTTTTAGTTTATACTCTCCATACTTGCGAATTGATGGTAGTATTTCTTCAAACACCCAATCTTGAAAGCGCTTAGCTAATTTCATCTTGGACGATAAAATTAAGGAATATAAACCTGGTTCATTGATGAATACGGTACTTTTTTGAAAGTTAGAGGGTAGCACTAAACTGTTTCCATCAATATCTTTACATAACTTTTTATATTTTTCCTTAACTAGATCATTTATTGCTTTTCGCGGTCTTTTATATTCTAGAATTTCTGATACATCATTAGCCTTAAACCATGGATTGTTTTCACGATCAAATAATACAGCTACAGGTTTACTATCAAACATGTAACACTGCAGTTCAGACATATTGAAGTCAAATGTAAGAAAAATAGCATACACCTTTTAAATATCCGGAATAACCGAAGTTGTCAATAAGATGTTCACTTGGCAAAAGTTCGCCAAACAATGAAATGCATGGTTAACCCACCTGCTTATATACCCGACAAAGAGTGGTGGAAACCTTCTGCGCATGCGCAGTAGACAAGTACTACTGCGCATACACAATTGTATGTTAAATTTAAACAATTTTTTTACGGATGTCAATAATAAGGGCACACTCAACAAACCACTTTCATAAATGATGAAGCGCAACTGGGCATGCAAAATGAAGGGATATACTGCACATTTATACGGAATATGATACATTTTAAATTTGTTGACAATTTCCTGTAGATTTTTTAAAACTGATTTTTAATATATTTTACATTAATACCACATTCATTTTCATTTAATAAATTGAAATTAAAAAATTAGCTTTACATACATGTGCTAAAGATTATTATTTTTTATACCAAAATAAGACTTGCTTGACTACAACACATAACAAGTGTTCCAAACAATAATAAAATCAAATACAAAACTAATTATGTTAAACTTTACACATAAATAGAAATTCCTATATCATCATTAAAGTTAAAACTAAAAGTTTGTTAATAATTCATGTAGATAACAAACATGTTTGGTAGTTTGACCTTAACGTAATACTTAAATTTTTGTTTAAAAACCTAAAGCAAAATTTTACATGTAAAAAAAAATAGTACACCAAAGATAGCATCAAAACGGTGCTACCGGTTGCTACATTAAAAAGTAGCAACATTTAAATGGGTTAAGCTCAATTGGAGGTTTCCAATTTACCTTTAATGTTAAAACTAAGGTTTTGTTAAGTTATCATTTATATATAAACATATTTCATAGTTTTTACATTAAACCAGAAGTTAAAAGTGTTTTTTAAAAACCTACAGCCTCAGTACACTTAATTAGGGACAGGAACAAGACCAAATACCTGTCTCTGCGTCAGGCGTAGGCTCATATATAAACATATTTCATAGTTTTACATTAAACCAGTAGTTAAAAGTCTTGTTTAAAAACGTAAAGCCTAAATACACTTAATGATGGACAGGAACGGTGCCAAGTACTTGTCTCTCAGTCAGCAGAGGCTCATATGTAAACATATTTTGTACTTTAACATTAAACCTGTAGTTAAAAGTGTTGTTTTGTACTTTAACATTAAACCCGTAGTTAAAAGTGTTGTTTAAAAACTTTAAGCAAAATTTGACAAGGAAGAAATAGTACACCAAAGGTAGCACCAAAACGGTGCTACCTTTAATTAGCAACATTTAAATGTTTTAAGCTCAATTAAAAGTTCCCAAATTACCTTCAATGTAAAAACTAAGGTTTTGTTAAGTTATCATGTATATATAAACATATTTTGTAGTTTTACATTAAACTAGTAGTTAAAAGTCTTGTTTAAAAACGTAAAGCCTCAGTACACTTAATGATGGACAGGAACGGGGGCCAAGTACTTGTCTCCAAGTCAGCAGAGGCTCATATATAAACATATTTCGTACTTTAACATTAAACACTTAGTTAAAAGTGTTGTTTAAAAACTTTAAGCAAAATTGACAAGGAATAAATAGTACACCAAAGGTAGCACCAAAACGGTGCTACCTTTAATTAGCAACATTTAAATAGGTTAAGCAACATTTAAATAGGTTAAGCCCAATTGGAAGTTTCCAAATTACCTTTAATGTTAAAAACTAAGGTTTTGTTAAGTTATCATGTATATAAACATATTTTGTAGTTTTACATTAAACCAGTAGTTAAAAGTCTTGTTTAAAAACATAAAGCCTAAGTACACTTAATGATGGAGAGTAACGGGGCCAAGTACTTGTCTCTGAGTGAGCAATTAAAAGTTTCCAAATACGGTTTAATGTTAAAACTAAGGTTTGGTTAAGAATTCATATATATAAACATATTTCATAGTTTTACATTAAACCGGTAGTTAAAAGTGATGTTTAAAAACCTAAAGCAAAATTGGATATGTAAAAATAGTACACCAAAGGTAGCACCAAAACGGTGCTACCTTTAATTCGCAACATTTAAATGGTTTAAGCTCAATTAGAAGTTTCCAAATTACCTTTAATATTAAAACTAAGGTTTTGTTAAGATTTCATGTATATAAACATATTTCGTAGTTTTACATTAAACCAGTAGTTAAAAGTGTTGTTTAAAACCTAAAGTCTCAGTACACTTAATAATGGGTAGAAACGGGGCCAAGTACCTGTCTCTGCGTCAAGCAGAGGCCCATATATTTTGTGACATGTAAAAATAGTACACCAAAGGTAGCACCGAAACGGTGCTACCTTAAAGTAGCAACATTTAAATGGGTTAAGCTCAATTAGAAGTTTTCTAATGACCATTAATGTTAAAACAATAGTGAACTTTCTGTTCGCACCATGTGCTTTTTTTTAACCTTAAAAGTAATTCTAACCTTTAATTCCTAAACACCTTAGCAACTAGAGAAAAAAAAGATGAACCAAACTCGCTTCATAGGTACCTCAGTGGTAGACTGGTAGCAGTAGTTAAAAGTGTTGTTTAAAAGCCTAAAGCAAAAATTGGACATGTGAAATAGTACACCATAGGTAGCACCAAAACGGTGCTACCTAAAAGTAGCAACATTTAAATGGCTTATCTCAATTAGAAGTTTCCTAATATCATTTAATGTTAAAACTAAGGTTTTGTTAATAATTCATATATATAAACATATTTTATAGTTTTACATTAAACCGGTAATTAAAAGTGTTGTTTAAAAAACATAAAGCAAAATTGGACATGTAGAAAATAGTACATGAAAGGTAGCACCAAAACGGTGCTACCTTTAAGTAGCAACATTTAAATGGGTTAAGTTAAATTAGAAGTTTGAAGACACAAATTTGTGGTAACAATTTACCACTACTATTTTAACTTGTACTGGGAGTAACAATTTCACACTACTGGCTGGGCACCTACATTTAAATGGGTTAATTTAAATTAGAAGTTTGAATACACAAATTTGTGGTAACAATTTACCACTACTATTTTAACTTGTACTGGGAGTAACAATTTCACACTACTGGCTTGGCACCTACATTTAAATGGGTAAAGTTAAATTAGAAGTTTGAATACACAAATTTGTGGTAACAATTTACCACTACTATTTTAACTTGTACTGGGAGTAACAATTTCACACTACTAGCTTGGCACCTACATTTAAATGGGTTAAGTTAAATTAGAAGTTTGAAGACACAAATTTGTGTTTGTGGTAACAATTTACCACTACTATTTTAACTTGTACTGGGAGTAACAATTTCACACTACTGGCTTGGCACCTACATTTAAATGGGTTAAGTTACATTAGAAGTTTAAAGACACAAATTTGTGTTTGTGGTAACAATTTACCACTACTATTTTAACTTGTACTGGAAGTAACAATTTCACACTACTAGCTTGGCACCTCCCCCCCCCGGGTGCAGTTTTCGTCCGGAGCAAAAAATTTTTGGTCAAGGTCAAAAAATTTTCGAAAAAAAAATTTTGGGGGGGGGGCGCAGTTTTCGTCCGGAGCAAAAAATTTTTGGTCAAGGTCAAAAAATTTTTCAAAAAAAAATTTCGGGGGGGGGGCAGTTTTCGTCCGGAGCAAAAAATTTTTGGTCAAGGTCAAAAAATTTTTAAAAAAATTCGGGGGGGGGCTCACTTCTCGTCTGGCGCCGAGGGGGGGGGGGCTTCACCTACCCTTAGGACTTTAACTCTTGGATACCTGCTACCCTGACTCATGTGTGAACATAAAATAAAATTTGGTTGAACCACAGTTTGGACAGCCAACACTTAGCCGCATCTCGCTCTAAGTCCTGAGCAGTCCCAGAACTCAGGCAAAAATCCGCCTAAGTCATGACTGACCTACATAACATGTGGAACAAAAATATTTTATTTTATTCACACATGAATATGGGTCAAGGTCGTTCAAGAATTAAAAAAGAAATCCCCCCGATGCCTAAGACCGCCGGCGGCCAGAGGCATCGGGGGGATCTCAACATTTAAGGGGAGGTGATTAAATAAAAAATTATTTATTTAATTTTGAGTTTCCTTAAGGGAAACATGCTACAATAATTTGGAAAAGGCCATGCTAACCATGACCGAGGATCCCGTCTTAACCTGTAGGTACTGACTTTTGCCTAGCACACCGGTCAGTGTCAGGATCCGACGCCTCGTGCTAAAGGATGCCAACCACCCATCTAGAGTGATGAGGTCCAGTAGCGCCCCTGACCGAAAGAGGCCTAAGGGTGGATCCCCAGGGGCCTACCCCCGGGCTCGTTAGGCGCCATGCTATTGTTGGTAACAAATAATTCTTGAGGTTCTAAACCTCGAAAAATTTTTATTTTACAGAGACTGTAAAGTCTCAAAAAGCCTAACACTTTAACTGCCAATTTACGGAGGAGTACCTCCAAGATACGAATTTAGAAAAATTTCAACTTGGGGACAACCTGTGAAGATTAGTACAAAATAATATTTTTCAACACACAACACTTAGACTAAATAAATCCAACACCAAGACCTAGCAGAAGCAGCAAGCGCAAAATAAAATATTTCTTAAAACTACACATGCCATGCCTTAGACTAAAAGAATTCCCAATATAATGCGGCGCCAACATTACATTGCGAATCCTGTAGGGCAGAGCTTCAACCACTCAGCTGAAATGTTTGAAAGCAACTGCGAAGAAGCTAAGCCTCAGAGAATCGAAGCTGGGCCGGTCAGGAGTGGTGGAACCGGACCTGGTTACGTAAACAGCCAGACCTCGACACGTACTTGTTTGCGGCATTGGACAATCTCCAAGAGCCACACCTGAATACATTACTAACCGGATCTCATTATACAACACGTGTCAAGGTATGGCAACGCCTCGGGCTATGCCACCTCCTCCTCCTCCCCGGGGGGGGGGCTCACTTCTCGTCCGGAGCCGAGGGGGGGGGAGGGGGAGGGGTCTTGGGACTTAGAATATTTTCAGTCCAAGTCAGGTGTACTATAGAATAATATTTTAGCTTGCCGGATTCAGCACAGCCGGCAGAGACGGTTACATAATGCTTATATAACAGACTGGTTTATTTGCCAGCTGGCCAACTGTAGCTCAACAGAAGGTAAGTCAGTTTATTGAAAGCCAACAAACACGCCACACCTCGCCACCGCTCGACTTTTCTGTGAGTAAATTTTTATTTTTCCTTCTTATTAAACTTAGCAAAACAGAACCTAGCCTGTTTTGCACAAAATTAATTTTTGTTACACTGCTACAATTACGTTTACTTAACAAATTATTTTCCACTCATTATTTAATATTTTATTCCTTACTTGTTAAGACTTAGAAACTGAAATGTTGGAAGACTGTTTGATACAAAATTAATTTTTATTTAGCTATACAGGTCTCCTAATATTTTCATACACTTGTATTTTGCAGGTGTGGCTAAATATTTTTCGCTCACAATTTAATTTTATTCCACACAAGTGGATTTTGAACTTTACTACAAAACTGATCCATACCCGTCTCCTACAAAATTATTTTTCATTTGGCTCTACCTCTTTTAGTCTTACATTAAATATTTCTTGGAGTTAAATTTTACACAAGTCTCTCGGTTAATTTTTCTGCACAGTACGTGTTACTCCTTGGACAGTTCCCAGCAAACTGTTTCTACACTTGTCAACAACAGTCTGCATTACCCCCTCCACTACTCATTCCCCCACTATAGCCCTATTCCCCCACTACTTCCAGCTAAGGTACAACACTGGACTAAGTGTTTCAGTTTTATCCAAACCTTACTGTGAGACACATCTATGGCTGAAACTTTGCGAGAAAAATTATTAAGAGTAAAATTTTTGCTGGCCAAGCAAAATAATTCTGTTAAGGTGTCCAAGACTTCCACTTTAACAAAAATGAAACGTTGCTTCAAAAATAATCCAAAATTTTACTCAAGGGACACAAATATCACTATGGATGATAAAATGTTTCAGAAACTTTTAGACGAGCTAACTTTTGCCAGTAAGGTTACGTTGGTGACTCCAATTCCCGACCAAGTTCCAACATCACCTGAGAAAGAATAAAAAATAAATATTTCTCAGGAAATATTTCCAATCCGAGTTACGGAGGTCCGGTAAAAGACCGGCTGGGACAAGTTGTTTGTAAAAAAATAAATTTTTCTTCCTTCTGACCACTTTACCCCCACCACCTCCTTATCCCCACCACTGGGCCGGGTACCTGGGGAACCGCCTGCACCCAAGTCAGTACTTCTTCGGACGCGGTGCTGTTCGGATCGCGTGTCGTTTGTCGCAATGTCGGGTGTTTGAAGAAATTATTCTTCGGCTCTAAGTCTCTCGGTGGGTAAGTAAAATATAAAAAATTATTTTTTTTTCAAGTGGGGCTGCTGGGACGGGTCAATGACCCCTGACGGATACATTAGGTCGAGAGTCTGATCGCTAGGGAATAAAAAAAAATATTTTTTTGCACTTTTGTGGTTCCTCGAGAAATTTCAATTTCTCAGCAAAATTTGAGGATTCGCAAAAGTGCAAAAAAATTTTTTTTTGTATTCTTGCATGACCTTGACCTAATTAACGTCAGTGACGTCATCATGATGACGTCAGCGATAATGACGTCACCATGACGTCATTTATGTGACGTCATGTGACGTCATATGACGTCATTAGTGACGTCATTGATGACGTCATCACTGCTGACGTCATCGTGATGACGTCACGTCCCAGCAGCCCTACTTTTACACTACTGTTCCCATTCAATGTTGAAGTTTTGGTAATTTTAACGTTCATCCCAAACAAGTTGTGTTACTTACACAACTCCTCATGTAGTTTTTCCTGTTAATCCTAAATTCTTGTGATGTCCAAAACACGGCATATTAACATGCCAACACGATTTTGTAAATAGACTTGGGGTGCGCATGTCGATATGCATATAAATTGGGTGGAAAACAAAAATAAAAAACGTGAACGCAAACGAAATATGAGTCATATATTGAACAAAACTGAATATTTAAAAATTTCAACAATCGTATATTTTGACTCTTTATATCTCAGTGCTCTGTCTTCCCCATAACTGTACAGTCACATTCGGAGTCGACCAATCGTACACATCGCAGTAGATCCCTCTCCTCCCCCCTCCGTTCCCGTCTCTCAATGTCTCTCTCACTCGGGCTATAAGACGTAAGCGCTCCCCATTTCATAGACAAATTGTTTTGTGGTAAAGATTTTATCGCTGCTCCTATACCTTCCAACCCAAGGTTTAGTGGTTCTGCTATTCGCTCTCTCATCCTCATCTTGTGATGTCTTGGAAGTCCTCGTTCTGCTGTAACTTTTCAGTGGCGGTTGTACATTGGTTTACTATTTTTGCCGTTTATTTGAATTACTAATAAATGTTTTGTAGCGATATTTTATCTATGAACCAGATGAAAATATCTATTCTATAATACGAGCAATGTCTGAACGGATGTGTGTTCCACGATATCGTAATCTATAGGGTAGATTTTGCTTTAACTTTGCATTTAAGAGTGTTTTGGCCCAAAAATAAGTTTAGAAACGGCTTTAATCCCTGGAAAAATCGAATTTGGTCTAAATTTAAGTTTAAATATCGTAATTTTTAACATTGGTCTTATGGGTTGCTATTTTAGTAACGAAATAACAACGAAAGGTATAAAAAAAATAAAGGAATATTATTGTTAAGCAGTATTTGTGGAACACCTGTTAACTGTGAAGAGATAAAGTTGGTTTTTGGTGGAAATTTAATAGCTTTATTACCACGATACTATAACTAAAGTGAATTAAAACCAACGAGCAAGGCTCGGGTAAGTAAGGCACTTGTCGCATTAAGAATCAATAAATTGTTTTCCTTTTTGTTCGAGTTTAATTTATTCCCAGAATTACCATTATTGATGTTAATAATAATAATAAACTGCTCAATAGATGTATTACAGTACTTCATGTTTTGCAACTGTTTTTCGTTTGTTATTACAATTATTCATGTTTTGAAGTCGAAGCGCCTCTTATACTAAAAACGTCTCTTTATATTTCTTTAATGCTAAAGCTAGTAAAATAACCTTGAATATATATTGTTTATCACACAAGAAATAGACTCACGTTTTAATGTTTCGAGCAGTTCTTAAGTTTGTAATTGTTTTACGTGTAAACCTATACAGCAAATCATTTTTGTTACAGTACCTGACTTGGAAGAAATATTTCAATTTTCATGGATAAAAAACGTTGTGTTTTAATTTTAAATAATTGTATACCATTTGGTTTTATTTTAAAATATAGAGTTTTTGCACATGCGGGAAAATAATACGGTAAAAACGCTTAGCATTATTTTTAAATAATGGTGGGGTTAGCTACTTTTCCTGGTTGAAGTTACAAAAACTCGTTGAAAAATGGTCAATGGGAAGCATATACATTATTTTTACTGTTTAACTATACTGAAACGTCGTATTTAGCATAAATTTGCCAATTTAAAAATAGCGTCTAGCGTTTACCGGGTGTTGGTAAACTCTCTAAGATCGGTACACAAGTAATATTTTTCATCGTTGGTGAAATACTCATAAAATCGGAAACAACAATATAGTGTTAAAGCTCGAAACATTTTAACAGTGTAATGCAATAAAAACTAAGAGTAGACTCAATGATCAAATGTTAAAGAATCAAAGCGGAAGTTCCATTACGGTAACAGTTCTCGTGCAGTCGGTTGGAAAGCAATACCATTGCCCTCCATCTCGATCGTTCTTTGACGGGTTGGTTGGTTGGTGAAATACGTAACCGATATTTTATCTCGAACTGTCTTAGTATATCAGTCGATCCCATTAAAATGTCAACAGTTTCAGACTTTTTATATAGCTTTGCGGACAGGTAGGTCGAATGCATTGAATTCAACTATTTGAACAAGTGATTTACTCATAAAATTATCATAACTATGAACATTTTTGCTCGATTCAATACATTTTTATTCATATTTCATCGTAAATTGATGAGCAGAAAATTAATATAAGGAAACGAGTCTACAGTGTACACTGAAATGTAACCACTGCTTCACTTAATTTCCCCTCAAAATTGTGGCATTTCAAAAATCCATTTAATCTATTAATAGAGTTAACAAATTGATTGTTATCAAGTAGTTATTTTAAGTCACTTGTGATAAGAGGACATGAGTACCTAATCGTTAAGATGCTAATAAACTACACTCCTATAATTACTTCTTTCTCGAAATGAACCTAATTCACCAATCCCTGAATATCACTTTAAAGTAACCAGTAAAACATATATACTGAGTGTCCTGGAACTCTGAGAAACCCTTTTGTATATTTGTTTCTTGCATGGAGACACACATATTTTACAATCTAACAACGGGTCTCCGGTGCCTAGTTTTCAGTCTGTCTGTCCGTGTGTAATTTTGGCTTAACTCATCTTTAAAACCACTCGAGGTATTGAGTTGAAACTTTGCATGACTATTAAGCGTACGTCAAGGCTGTTTTACTTGGGAATTTTGACGTTACTACCTTTTTCCGTTTTAAAATGGCGGTCAGTTAACATTTTTATAAAGTTAAATATAAAAAAAAATTATATTACCAACATAGTATGAACCACTTAAAATGTGTAAATTTCCTATTCAGACATACCAAGTTTTAAAAAATTTGACAAGAAATAAAGAAGGAATTGAAATTGTTAAAAAACATACACTTTTAGAAGGGACACTACTTCAAAAAGTGTGTTTAGTTTAGAAAAATCTCAATTTTTCCGTTATTTCTGGTTGGATTTTTGAAAACTTGGTATTTCTAAACAGACGAATGAAATGTACACATTTTGTGTGCGTAGTTATATTTTGAAAATATTTCACATTTTTTTGACATTCAAAATTGCCATTTTGAAAAAATAAAATATAGACATGTCAAAATTCATAATAACCGTCTTGACTTAAGTAATTAAGAGTCATGCCAAGTTTCAACTCAGTACCTCTAGTGGTTTTAAAAATCTCCTTAACTTAGCCAAAATTACACACGGACGGACTGACTTGAAAAGTAGGCACTGGGGACCTATGGTTATATTGTAAAATATTTTTGCACCGATGCAAGGAAAAAATATGCAAAAGGGCTCAAGAGAGGTCCATAGGATACACTGTATATCACGATATACAGTCAGTATATATGAAAATCCCAAATTTACTTATAAGTGATTCCATTGTATTCAAGGAAAAACTAGACATGTTTCTTAGCAAAAATGTGATTAATTCTACCTAAAAAGTTTAATGAGAAAGAAGAGCTTTTTTTTATAAACACATCGCCGTTCAGTAAGCTGCCACTTCCCTTGGGAACTGTCCACAAAACAGTGTGGGGATAGTGGGATAGTGTTGGATAGTGGCACTAAATCCTGACTATGTTACACCACTGAATAGGACTGCCCAGAGGTGCGATAGTCCACATCAGTGGGCAGTATTATGTGTGGAGCAAAGCAAATGAAACTTTTCCATTGTAAAGCAAAAATGCCGGACCTCAACAAAGTGTTAATGGTGCTCTTCTGGGAGGAGGTGGGGTGATGTAGGGATAGGGATTCCAGAGGGTTAATGGGGAAAGGGTTAATAGGGGGTTGATTAGGGAGGGGACTTGATTGGAAACTGCCTGACGATTGGTTTCTTTAGCGTAGATACACACGTAATATTATTTGTGTAAGTGCTGGACACTTTTCATTGAGTTATACGCATAGAAATTGCGAAGTCCAATTAAAGTTTTTACTCGTTGACTCATAATAGTATTACAGGCTTATAGCAATGTGAAGGAAAGTAATCATGTGAAATTTACCGTTAAAGAATCAAGCCCTGAAATATTAGTCAAATATGAAATACACTTAAGTGCGTTCGTTGGTACAAGGTACTCGACCGGTAATACGTGACGGTTAACAAAAAGTCATTAAGAAAATTATGAATTATGAAAATAACTGCGTGAATTTATTAAGTACCTTAAGAACATATTTATCATCTTCATATATTTTTTTGCACTCCATATATTTTTTAAGCGTGTTCGTCGGAGTACAAATTATAATAGATCTAGTCTTTATAACACGTCTGGCACTCATTCTTAAATAACATATTGGAATTATAACTTTTGTATTCAACTGAAGATTCGGTGTGAAAAAGTAATTGTCAAGCTGTCATGAATAACCTAATTAATCTTTTATAATTTTAATTGGTGATAATTTTAATAGGGTAGGCAACTATTAATAGATTATCTTTAACGGGTTTAATAAAAAACGCAAAAATTGAATTTATACCAATTGAGCGTATAAAAATATTAAGTGTATGACGTTTCAGCAGAAAATGTAATTGACTAGAATTTTGTAGATAATATGAAAGAAGTAAACTTCTCATGCTGACTGAAGATTTTGAAGAAAAGTCGCTCACTGAACATTTCATATTCAATGAGGAAGGCGGAAAGATTCCCCGGTGGACTTGATGGCAGCTGCTTCAGCTGATGGCAGGCTTCATACATACAACATTGCTCAGTGGTCGGTATTCATGCAGCCTATACTGCCGGTGGTGCATAGGCCTAACACAGAATACGCCAGTGAGCGACTTGGCGATAAAGTGGCGCCATGTTGGAATGATGTCCCTAGTTGTTGTATTGAAAGATAATTAAGTTAGATGCTGCTGATGTTAGAAAAAGTATTTTTTTAGATACAGAACGATCATCCTGAAAACTAACCTTATACAGTTGGATAGGAGTGTGTAACGAGACAGGTATGTCATAAATTATCTTTCAATGCCAGATTAACAACATTGGTAGAAAGTTGGCAACTAAACTGGGTTTTATGAATATTAATCACCTTGAAACGAACGCTTTGAGCTTTCTACGTGGTGAAGACCTTCCCATTATTTAATTTTAATGGGAATGTTATTTATTTCTAATGATTGTATGTTGACTTATTGCATGAAATGACTGCAGTTTGTTAAATAATAAGGAGGCATTACTTGATAGTATAAGCTCTCTACTCGCCTGCGGCTCGATGGGGACCCCGCCCCCATGTCCCCTAAATGGATGAAACAAATTTGTTTAAGATTTTTAAGATTAAAAATTTGAATGATGTATAACACTTTAAATAAAATGAAGGGTTATGCTTGTGTAGCTTCTATGTACTATATCAGAGTATTTGTATTTGTATTACTATATCAGAGACTCAGTGTAAACTATTAATTGTAAAAGTTAGCATCGTGAGGATAGTATTGTAGCGGTTGTATTGTAGCTGTGGCGACAGAGAGGCCGCCGCACAAAGTTGTTGCAGCCACTTTAAAGTGACCGACGCTCGGACAAGTTTCTACGAGATGCAATAACTGAATCAGACTGTGACAACCGCGGCTTCGGCTACTGGCTACTGGCCGTCTATATCCACCTTGTTATCTGTCCCTTGTTGATTACTACACAATACTGCGTCTTGTTACTTAAGTAAATACATTATTTATTGCGATTTTGGGGTAAATATTACAACGTGACCTTGTTATTGCAACTATTTATATTTGTGTTTAAAAAGGTTCAAAGTATATTCATTAATACATAATAAATATTGGAATGGAAAATGGAATTTAGATCCCTGTCACCGTCGGGAGTGCTTGTCTCCGCCGATCAATAATGCCTTTATCCGGCGATCGGGAGTCCCAATCCCCACCAATCGGGAGCGCTTGTCCCCGCCGATCGGGAGTCCCCGTATCCGCCAATCGGGAGCGCTTGTCCCCGCCGATCGGGAATGCCCTTCTCCGCCGGTCGGGAGTGCTTGCACTCCGCCAATCGGGAGTTCCTGTCTTCGCCGATCGGGAATGCCCTTCTCCGGCGATCGGGAGCCCCCTCTTCGCCAATCGAAAGTGCTTGTCTCTGCCGATCAGGAATGCCCTTCTCCGGATATTGGGAGTCCCCGTCTCCGGAAATCGGGAGTGCTTATCTCCGCCGATCGGGAATGCAATTCAGAAATCGGGAGTGCCCGTCTCTGCCAATCGAAAGTCCCCGAATCCTCCAATAGGGAGTGCTTATCTCTGGCGATTAGGAGTCCCCGTCTCATCCAATAGGGAGTGCTTGTCTCCGGCGATAAGGAGTCCGTCTCCTCCAATAGGGAGTGCTTGTCTCCGGCGATAAGGAGTCACCGTCTCCTCCAATAGGGAGTGCTTGTCTCCGGCGATAAGGAGTCCCCGTCTCCTCCAATAGGGAGTGCTTATCTCTGGCGATTAGGAGTCCCCGTCTCATCCAATAGGGAGTGCTTGTCTCCGGCGATAAGGAGTCCCCGTCTCCTCCAATAGGGAGTGCTTGTCTCCAGCGATAAGGAGTCACCGTCTCCTCCAATAGGGAGTTCTTGTCTCCAGCGATAAGGAGTCACCGTCTCCTCCAATAGGGAGTGCTTGTCTCCGGCGATTAGGAGTCCCTGTCTCTACCAATAGGGAGTGCTGGTCTCCGGCGATTAGGAGTGCCCGTCTCCTCCAATAGGGAGTGCTTGTCTCCGGCGATTAGGATTCCCCGTCTCCACCGATAGGGAGTGCTTGTCTCCGGCGATTAGGTGTCCCCGTCTCCTCCAATAGGGAGTGATTGTGTCCGGTGATTAGGAGTCCCCGTCTCCTCCAATAAGGGGTGATTGTCTCCAGCGATAAGGAGTCACTGTCTCCTCCAATAGGTAGTGCTTGTCTCCTACGATTAGGTGTCCCCGTCTCCTCCAATAGGGAGTGATTGTGTCCGGTGATTAGGAGTCCCCGTCTCCTCCAATAGGGGGTGATTGTCTCGAGCGATTAGGAGTCCCCGTCTCCACCAATAGGGAGTGCTTGTCTCCGGCGATTAGGAGTCCCCATCTCTACCAATAGGGAGTGCTTGTCTCCGGCGATTAGGAGTCCCCGTCTCATTCAATAGGGAGTGCTTGTCTCCGGCGATAAAGAGTCCCCGTCTCCTCCAATAGGGAGTTCTTGTCTCCGGCGATTAGGAGTCCCCGTCTCCTCCAATAGGGAGTGCTTGTCTCCGGCGATTAGGATTCCCCGTCTCCACCGATAGGGAGTGCTTGTCTCCGGCGATTAGGTGTCCCCGTCTCCTCCAATAGGGAGTGATTGTGTCCGGTGATTAGGAGTCCCCGTCTCCTCCAATAAGGGGTGATTGTCTCCAGCGATAAGGAGTCACTGTCTCCTCCAATAGGTAGTGCTTGTCTCCTACGATTAGGTGTCCCCGTCTCCTCCAATAGGGAGTGATTGTGTCCGGTGATTAGGAGTCCCCGTCTCCTCCAATAGGGGGTGATTGTCTCGAGCGATTAGGAGTCCCCGTCTCCACCAATAGGGAGTGCTTGTCTCCGGCGATTAGGAGTCCCCATCTCTACCAATAGGGAGTGCTTGTCTCCGGCGATTAGGAGTCCCCGTCTCATTCAATAGGGAGTGCTTGTCTCCGGCGATAAAGAGTCCCCGTCTCCTCCAATAGGGAGTTCTTGTCTCCGGCGATTAGGAGTCCCCGTCTCCACCAATTAGGGAGTGCTTGTCTCCGGCGATTAGGAGTCCCCGATTCCACCAATAGGGAGTGATTGTGTCCGGTGATTAGGAGTCCCCGTCTCCTCCAATAGGGAGTGATTGCGTCCGGTGATTAGGAGTCCCCGTCTCCACCAATAGGGAGTGATTGTGTCCGGTGATTAGGAGTCCCCGTCTCCTCCAATAGGGAGTGCTTGTCTCCGGCGATTAGGAGTCCCCGTCTCCACCAATAGGGAGTGCTTGTCTCCGGCGATTAGGAGTCCCCGTCTCCACCAATAGGGAGTGCTTGTCTCCGGCGATTAGGAGTCCCCGTCTCCTCCAATAGGGAGTGCTTGTCTCCGGCGATTAGGAGTCCCCGTCTCCACCAATAGGGGGTGATTGTGTCCGGTGATTGGAGTCCCCGTCTCCTCCAATAGGGAGTGATTGTCTCCGGCGATTAGGAGTCCCCGTCTATACAAATAGGGAGTGCTTGTCTCCGGCGATTAGGAGTCCCCGTCTCCTCCAATAGGGAGTGCTTTTCTCTGGCGATTAGGAGTCCCCGTCTCCACCAATAGGGAGTGCTTGTCTCCGGCGATTAGGAGTCCCCGTCTCCACCAATAGGGAGTGCTTGTCTCCGGCGATTAGGAGTCCCCGTCGTCACCAATAGGGAGTGCTTGTCTCCGGCGATTAGGAGTCCCCGTCTCCACCAATAGGGAGTGCTTTTCTCCGGCGATTAGGAGTCCCCGTCTCCACCAATAGGGAGTGCTTGTCTTCGGCGATTAGGAGTCCCCGTCTCCACCAATAGGGAGTGCTTGTCTCCGGTGATTAGGAGTCCCCGTCTCCTCCCATAGGGAGTGCTTGTCTCCGGCGATTAGGAGTCCCCGTCTCCACCAATAGGGAGTGATTGTGTCCGGTGATTAGGAGTCCCCTTCTCCACCAGTAGGGAGTGCTTGTCTCCGGCGATTAGGAGTCCCCGTCTCCTCCAATAGGGAGTGATTGTCTCCGGCGATTAGGAGTCCCCGTCTCCACCAATAGGGAGTGATTGTGTCCGGTGATTAGAGTCCCCGTCTCCACCAGTAGGGAGTGCTTGTCTCCGGCGATTAGGAGTCCCCGTCTCCTCCAATAGGGAGTGATTTTCTCCGGCGATTGGGAATGCCCTTCTCTGGCGATCGGGAGTCCCCGTCCCCAACATCGGGAGTGGTTGTCTCCACCAAACGGTAATGCCCGTTTCTGCCGAACGAGGTAGTCTTCTCTGACTTGATGCCACTAGCTGTCGCTCTAAGTAGAATCTAACTCGGCTTATAGCTGGACTTTCTTATTTGAAATATACATGTTATCACATTGTTATATAGTGTTATATATCTGATCGATATTCTGAACTTACACGTTGTTAAATAAGATATATATTTGTTGGTTATAGCTTGCGCTAACGCAGCGTACGTACTTGAGCGGATGCTATCCAAGACAGTTTCAACGCGTTTCTGTTTCAGAAACAAAATGAACCTCGGCATGAGATCTGTGTATGAACCGTCTTTGTGATGTGCAGGATGGAGGACAAGGCCGGTGGACGGCTGCGGCGGGCGGTGGCTCGCAGGGTGCCGCTGGTCCGGTGGCTGCCGCTCTACTCCGCGGACAAGGCCGTCAGTGACCTGATAGCGGGCGTCACCGTGGGCCTGACGCTGATGCCGCAGGCGCTGGCGTACGCCGTGCTGGCGGGGCTCGAGCCGCAAGTCAGTAGCCAACAGTTCAGGATTGATTCAAATATCTTACTCCTTAATATGTTGATCTGAACTAATTTTTCTTAAATACATCAAGAAGAATGCTGTATTTGGCATGGCTTGAGTCTGCCAAACTAAATAGGCTATATACGATAGCAGATGTAAATAGCAACAAGAACGCTGAAAGTTTTATTCAAATTTTTAGATAGTTGAAAAGGAATATTGCTCACGTCTATGTATAACTAACAAAATAATCCAAAACTTAAGTGACTTTTGGCCGATTAGTTGATGTGCTCATCTCATGATCCTAAATTGTTCAGTTCGATTCCTTACAGCTTCAATTATAGACTCATTTGCCAATTGGAGCACAATAAATTTTATATCGGATTATTTTATCAGTACCTCGTACATGGGATTAGTCTCGTACAGTCAACCTTCTGATGGTGGAATGGGAGTTTGGACTATTCCCTAGCTTCCGGTTTCCTTAGCTTAAAGTAATTTATGTAAACAGACACACACAAAAATTTTAAATAAAGGTGAACAGCAATAACGTTCTATTGTCCGCAGTACGGGCTGTACTCGTCGTTCATGGGCTGCTTCGTCTACCTGGTGTTCGGCAGCTGCAAGGACATCACCATCGGCCCGACAGCACTGATGGCTCTCATGACCTACCAGCAGATCGTGGGTCGCAACCCTGACTTCGCGGTCCTCCTCTGCTTCCTCACCGGCGTCGTTCAGATCCTCATGGGTGTGCTGCACCTAGGTAAGTGCCATGACTCATACAGTCAACCTTCTGATGGCTCTCATGACCTACCAGCAGGTCATGGCCCGCAACCCTGACTTCGCGGTCCTCCTCTGCTTCCTCACCGGCGTCGTTCAGATCCTCATGGGTGTGCTGCACCTAGGTAAGTGCCATGACTCATACAGTCAACCTTCTGATGGCTCTCATGACCTACCAGCAGGTCGTGGGCCGCAACCCCGACTTCGCCGTCCTCCTGTGCTTCCTCACCGGCGTCGTGCAGATCCTCATGGGTGTACTGCACCTAGGTAAGTGTCATTACGTGTACAGTCAACCTTCTGATGGCTCTCATGACCTACCAGCAGGTCGTGGGCCGCAACCCTGACTTCGCGGTCCTCCTCTGCTTCCTCACCGGCGCTGTGCAGATCCTCATGGGTGTGCTGCACCTAGGTAAGTGTCATGACGTGTACAGTCAACCTTCTGATGGCTCTCATGACCTACCAGCAGGTCGTGGGCCGCAACCCCGACTTCGCCGTCCTCCTGTGCTTCCTCACCGGCGTCGTGCAGATCCTCATGGGTGTACTGCACCTAGGTAAGTGTCATTACGTATACAGTCAACCTTCTGATGGCTCTCATGACCTACCAGCAGGTCATGGCCCGCCACCCTGACTTCGCGGTCCTCCTCTGCTTCCTCACCGGCGTCGTGCAGATCCTCATGGGTGTACTGCACCTAGGTAAGTGTCATTACGTGTACAGTCAACCTTCTGATGGCTCTCATGACCTACCAGCAGGTCGTGGGCCGCAACCCCGACTTCGCGGTCCTCCTCTGCTTCCTCACCGGAGCTGTGCAGATCCTCATGGGTGTGCTGCACCTAGGTAAGTGTCATTACGTGTACAGTCAACCTTCTGATGGCTCTCATGACCTACCAGCAGGTCGTGGGCCGCAACCCCGACTTCGCGGTCCTCCTCTGCTTCCTCACCGGCGCTGTGCAGATCCTCATGGGTGTGCTGCACCTAGGTAAGTGTCATGACGTGTACAGTCAACCTTCTGATGGCTCTCATGACCTACCAGCAGGTCGTGGGTCGCAACCCTGACTTCGCGGTCCTCCTCTGCTTCCTCACCGGCGTCGTGCAGATCCTCATGGGTGTGCTGCACCTAGGTAAGTGCCATGACTCATACAGTCAACCTTCTGATGGTTCTCATGACCTACCAGCAGGTCGTGGGCCGCAACCCTGACTTCGCGGTCCTCCTCTGCTTCCTCACCGGCGTCGTGTAGATCCTCATGGGTGTGCTGCACCTAGGTAAGTGTCATTACGTGTACAGTCAACCTTCTGATGGCTCTCATGACCTACCAGCAGGTAGTGGGCCGCAACCCCGACTTCGCCGTCCTCCTCTGCTTCCTCACTGGCGTTGTGCAGATCCAAATGGGTGTGCTGCACCTAGGTAAGTGTCATGACGTGTACAGTCAACCTTCTGATGGCTCTCATGACCTACCAGCAGGTCGTGGGCCGCAACCCTGACTTCGCGGTCCTCCTCTGCTTCCTCACCGGCGTCGTTCAGATCCTCATGGGTGTACTGCACTTAGGTGAGTGCCATGACCCATACAGTCATCCTTCTGATGGCTCTCATGACCTAGCAGCAGATCGTGGGTCGCAACCCTGACTTCGCGGTCCTCCTCTGCTTCCTCACCGGCGTCGTGCAGATCCTCATGGGTGTACTGCACCTAGGTAAGTGCCAAGACTCGTACAGTCAACCTTCTGATGGCTCTCATGACCTACCAGCAGGTCGTGGGCCGCAACCCCGACTTCGCCGTCCTCCTCTGCTTCCTCACCGGCGTCGTGCAGATCCTCATTGGTGTGCTGCACCTAGGTAAGTGCCATGACTCGTACAGTCAACCTTCTGATGGCTCTCATGACCTACCAGCAGGTCATGGGCCGCAACCCCAACTTCGCGGTCCTCCTCTGCTTCCTCACCGGCGTCGTGCAGATCCTCATGGGTGTGCTGCACCTAGGTAAGTGCCATGACTCATACAGTCAACCTTCTGATGTCTCTCATGACCTACCAGCAGGTCATGGTCCACAACCCCAACTTCGCGGTCCTCCTCTGCTTCTTCACCGGCGTCGTGCAGATCCTCATGGGTGTGCTGCACCTAGGTAAGTGCCATGACTCGTACAGTCAAACTTCTGATGGCTCTCATGACCTACCAGCAGGTCGTGGGCCGCAACCCTGACTTCGCGGTCCTCCTCTGCTTCCTACCGGCGTCGTGCAGATCCTCATGGGTGTGCTGCACCTAGGTAAGTGCCATGACTCGTACAGTCAACCTTCTGATGGCTCTCATGACCTACCAGCAGGTCATGGGCCGCAACCCCGACTTCGCGGTCCTCCTCTGCTTCCTCACCGGCGTCGTGCAGATCCTCATGGGTGTGCTGCACCTAGGTAAGTGCCATGACTCGTACAGTCAACCTTCTGATGGCTCTCATGACCTACCAGCAGGTCATGGGTCGCAACCCCGACTTCGCGGTCCTCCTCTGCTTCCTCACTGGCGTTGTGCAGATCCTCATGGGTGTACTGCACCTAGGTAAGTGCCATAACTCGTACAGCCAACCTTCTGATGGCTCTCATGACCTACCAGCAGGTCATGGCCCGCCACCCTGACTTCGCGGTCCTCCTCTGCTTCTTCACCGGCGTCGTGCAGATCCTCATGGGTGTACTGCACCTAGGTAAGTGCCATGACTCGTACAGTCAACCTTCTGATGGCTCTCATGACCTACCAGCAGGTCGTGGGCCGCAACCCTGACTTCGCGGTCCTCCTCTGCTTCCTACCGGCGTCGTGCAGATCCTCATGGGTGTGCTGCACCTAGGTAAGTGCCATGACTCGTACAGTCAACCTTCTGATGGCTCTCATGACCTACCAGCAGGTCATGGGCCGCAACCCCAACTTCGCGGTCCTCCTCTGCTTCCTCACCGGCGTCGTGCAGATCCTCATGGGTGTGCTGCACCTAGGTAAGTGCCATGACTCGTACAGTCAACCTTCTGATGGCTCTCATGACCTACCAACAGGTCATGGGTCGCAACCCCGACTTCGCGGTCCTCCTCTGCTTCCTCACTGGCGTTGTGCAGATCCTCATGGGTGTACTGCACCTAGGTAAGTGCCATGACTTATTCAGTCAACCTTCTGATGGCTCTCATGACCTACCAGCAGGTCATGGCCCGCAACCCTGACTTCGCGGTCCTCCTCTGATTCCTCACCGGCGTCGTGCAGATCCTCATGGGTGTACTGCACCTAGGTAAGTGCCATGACTCGTACAGTCAACATTCTGATGGCTCTCATGACCTACCAGCAGGTCGTGGGCCGCAACCCTGACTTCGCGGTCCTCCTCTGCTTCCTCAACGGCGTCGTTCAGATCCTCATGGGTGTGCTGCACCTAGGTAAGTGTCATTACGTGTACAGTCAACCTTTTGATGGCTCTCATGACCTACCAGCAGGTCATGGCCCGCAACCCTGACTTCGCGGTCCTCCTCTGCTTCCTCACCGGCGTCGTGCAGATCCTCATGGGTGTGCTGCACCTAGGTAAGTGCCATGACTCATACAGTCAACCTTCTGATGGCTCTCATGACCTACCAGCAGGTCATGGCCCGCAACCCTGACTTCGCGGTCCTCCTCTGCTTCCTCACCGGCGTCGTGCAGATCCTCATGGGTGTACTGCACCTAGGTAAGTGCCATGACTCATACAGTCAACCTTTTGATGGCTCTCATGACCTACCAGCAGGTCGTGGGCCGCAACCCCGACTTCGCCGTCCTCCTCTGCTTCCTCACTGGCGTTGTGCAGATCCAAGTGGGTGTGCTGCACCTAGGTAAGTGTCATGACGTGTACAGTCAACCTTCTGATGGCTCTCATGACCTACCAGCAGGTCGTGGGCCGCAACCCTGACTTCGCGGTCCTCCTCTGCTTCCTCACCGGCGTCGTTCAGATCCTCATGGGTGTACTGCACCTAGGTAAGTGCCATGACCCATTCAGTCAACCTTCTGATGGCTCTCATGACCTACCAGCAGATCGTGGGTCGCAACCCTGACTTCGCGGTCCTCCTCTGCTTCCTCACCGGCGTCGTGCAAATCCTCATGGGTGTGCTGCACCTAGGTGAGTGCCATGACTCATACAGTCAACTTTCCGATGGCTCTCATGACCTACCAGCAGGTCATGGGTCGCAACCCTGACTTCGCGGTCCTCCTCTGCTTCCTCACCGGCGTCGTGCAGATCCTCATGGGTGTACTGCACCTAGGTAAGTGCCAAGACTCGTACAGTCAAACTTCTGATAGCTCTCATGACCTACCAGCAGGTCGTGGGCCGCAACCCCGACTTCGCCGTCCTCCTCTGCTTCCTCACCGGCGTCGTGCAGATCCTCATTGGTGTGCTGCACCTAGGTAAGTGCCATGACTCGTACAGTCAACCTTCTGATGGCTCTCATGACCTACCAGCAGGTCATGGGCCGCAACCCCAACTTCGCGGTCCTCCTCTGCTTCCTCACCGGCGTCGTGCAGATCCTCATGGGTGTACTGCACCTAGGTAAGTGCCATGACTCATACAGTCAACCTTCTGATGGCTCTCATGACCTACCAGCAGGTCATGGTCCGCAACCCCAACTTCGCGGTCCTCCTCTGCTTCCTCACCGGCGTCGTGCAGATCCTCATGGGTGTACTGCACCTAGGTAAGTGCCATGACTCATACAGTCAACCTTCTGATGACTCTCATGACCTACCAGCAGGTCATGGTCCGCAACCCCAACTTCGCGGTCCTCCTCTGCTTCTTCACCGGCGTCGTGCAGATCCTCATGGGTGTGCTGCACCTAGGTAAGTGCCATGACTCGTACAGTCAACCTTCTGATGGCTCTCATGACCTACCAGCAGGTCATGGGCTGCAACCCCGACTTCGCGGTCCTCCTCTGCTTCCTCACCGGCGTCGTGCAGATCCTCATGGGTGTGCTGCACCTAGGTAAGTGCCATGACTCGTACAGTCAACCTTCTGATGGCTCTCATGACCTACCAGCAGGTCGTGGGCCGCAACCTTGACTTCGCGGTCCTCCTCTGCTTCCTCACCGGCGTCGTGCAGATCCTCATGGGTGTGCTGCACCTAGGTAAGTGCCATGACTCGTACAGTCAACCTTCTGATGGCTCTCATGACCTACCAGTAGGTCATGGCCCGCCACCCTGACTTTGCGGCCCTCCTCTGCTTCCTACCGGCGTCATACAGATCCTCATTGGTGTACTGCACCTAGGTAAGTGCCATGACTCGTACAGTCAACCTTCTGATGGCTCTCATGACCTACCAGTAGGTCATGGCCCGCCACCCTGACTTTGCGGCCCTCCTCTGCTTCCTACCGGCGTCATACAGATCCTCATTGGTGTACTGCACCTAGGTAAGTGCCATGACTCGTACAGTCAACCTTCTGATGGCTCTCATGACCTACCAGCAGATCGTGGGTCGCAACCCTGACTTTGCGGCCCTCCTCTGCTTCCTACCGGCGTCATACAGATCCTCATGGGTGTACTGCACCTAGGTAAGTGCCATGACTCATTCAGTCAACCTTCTGATGGCTCTCATGACCTACCAGCAGGTCATGGCCTGCAACCCCGACTTCGCGGTCCTCCTCTGCTTCCTCACCGGCGTCGTGCAGATCCTCATGGGTGTACTGCACCTAGGTAAGTGCCATGACTCATTCAGTCAACCTTCTGATGGCTCTCATGACCTACCAGCAGGTCATGGGCCGCAACCCCAACTTCGCGGTCCTCCTCTGCTTCCTCACCGGCGTCGTGCAGATCCTCATGGGTGTACTGCACCTAGGTAAGTGCCATGACTCATTCAGTCAACCTTCTGATGGCTCTCATGACCTACCAGCAGGTCATGGGCCGCAACCCCAACTTCGCGGTCCTCCTCTGCTTCCTCACCGGCGTCGTGCAGATCCTCATGGGTGTACTGCACCTAGGTAAGTGCCATGACTCATTCAGTCAACCTTCTGATGGCTCTCATGACCTACCAGCAGGTCATGGCCTGCAACCCTGACTTCGCGGTCCTCCTCTGCTTCCTCACCGGCGTCGTGCAGATCCTCATGGGTGTGCTGCACTTAGGTGAGTGCCATGACTCATACAGTCAACCTTCTGGCAGACATAACGCTGTGACCAAGTTGCAAATTCAGAATGACCTTCTCCCCTAAACGTATATTAAGTGAAAGAGATCTTAATAGTTTTGAATATTTAGCCAAAATCAATTTGGTATTGCTAAAATGTAATTCTTTTAGAATAAGTAAATTTGTTTAGAGTAAACTTATTATGGATACAAACTTGAAATGGACAAATTCTCTTTTAAAGTATAGAAATTAGTTTTATAGTGGCATTACATCCTCAGTTTCTATCATTCTCTTGCGTTGATGATTTGGTATATTCTGTTTGAAAACATAATGGTTCTCTCATTGGGCTAAAGCTTAAAGATATCATATAAGTCAAATTTGATGTTTTAAAATATTTTGAGAATGATTAATCATTCTTTGTACCTGAGCTGTAATACCCAATTTCATTGTTGACTTGTTTAGTCATTATTCCTTTGATAAACGATATGTTCACGTAGTCATTAATAACAGTGCCATTTCATCAACAGTGTGTATTCGTACCTCATTACTTTTTGCTATGTAGAAAAAAGACAGTACTAATTTTCATTTCACATAATCTAAGCTTTCAATACAGATAGTGAAAAAAATGTATTACATTATGCCTTTTTACATTGTTAAAGTCTCAATTCTTGAAATACCTAATGAGACTAATTTGTTCCTGCGTTTCAACAGTATATCGAGGTTCTGTTTATGTTTGTCATCCCGAGTTTGTTGTGTCCGCAGGTGTCCTGATAGACTTCATCTCTGTGCCGGTCACCGTGGGGTTCACCTCGGCCACCTCGGTCATCATCGCTGTGTCCCAGCTCAAGGGACTGCTCGGACTCAAGTTCGAGTCCTCGGGCTTCCTGGACACCCTGCGGCAGGTCTGTCTCCACATCCATGAGGCCAGGTTCGCCGACAGCCTGCTGGGAGTCACCTGCATCGTGCTGCTTCTGCTGCTCAGGGTGGGTAGTGTTCACTGGTCTATAGTTCAAAATTTTTAATTTGTACTAGCTTTCCCGGCATGCTTTGCAATGCCAGCTTGAGAAATATTTTGCTCTTTAAGTGAGCTCGTTTGCTATGCTCACTCGCCGTTAGGTATAGCTCGTTCGCTGCGCTAATTCGCTGTCAGTTTCAGCTCGTTCAATTTGAAAACAAAGTAATACAAAAAATAGTACAGGAGATAATTTTATGAAGAGGGGTCAACCATCCCACTAAAGGAAAATTAGAGGATTGCATTAATGGTGTGTTGATGATTTCATATTTAACAATAGTAAATATAATCATCTTATGATGAATATCTCTCTAAAATGACAAAAAAATAAATAAGGTCATCGGTACAAGAGTTCATAAGGTTTATTCCTAGGATGGGTGTTTTCTTAAACCCTGTTAGATTCTAATTCATAGCAAACTATTTATTTTATTTCTAGTTGAAGATTAAAATCTACCTCATTTATCCATATTAAGTAAATCAAATATGATGTTGCTGCACAGCACTGTAATGTCTGATGACCATGTTGTTTTTCTGATGACTGAGTCGTGTTACAGAAAGTGAAGGACATCCAGCTGGTTGGCCCGGGGGGCAGGATGAGTGACCGTCAACGTGTGATGACCCGCGGCCTGTGGCTGGTATCCTCCACAGCACTGTAGTGACTGAGTCGTGTTACAGAAAGTGAAGGACATCCAGCTGGTTGGCCCGGGGGGCAGGATGAGTGACCGTCAACGTGTGATGACCCGCGGCCTGTGGCTGGTGTCCTCCACAGTACTGTAGTGACTGAGTCGTGTTACAGAAAGTGAAGGACATCCAGCTGGTTGGCCCGGGGGGCAGGATGAGTGACCGTCAACGTGTGATGACCCGCGGCCTGTGGCTGCTGTCCTGCACTGTGGTGTCTGATGACAGAGTCATGTTACAGAAAGTGAAGGACATCCAGCTGGTTGGCCCGGGAGGCAGGATGAGTGACCGTCAACGTGTGATGACCCGCGGCCTGTGGCTGCTGTCCACAGCACTGTAGTGTCTGATGACTGAGTCGTGTTACAGAAAGTGAAGGACATCCAGCTGGTTGGCCCAGGAGGCAGGATGAGTGACCGTCAACGTGTGATGACCCGCGGCCTGTGGCTGCTGTTCTCTACAGCACTGTAGTGTCTGATGACTGAGTCGTGTTACAGAAAGTGAAGGACATCCAGCTGGTTGGCCCGGGAGGCAGGATGAGTGACCGTCAACGTGTGATGACCCGCGGCCTGTGGCTGCTGTCCACAGCACTGTAGTGTCTGATGACTGAGTCGTGTTACAGAAAGTGAAGGACATCCAGCTGGTTGGCCCGGGAGGCAGGATGAGTGACCGTCAACGTGTGATGACCCGCGGCCTGTGGCTGCTGTCCACAGCACTGTAGTGTCTGATGACTGAGTCGTGTTACAGAAAGTGAAGGACATCCAGCTGGTTGGCCCGGGGGGCAGGATGAGTGACCGTCAACGTGTGATGACCCGCGGCCTGTGGCTGCTGTCCACAGCACTGTAGTGTCTGATGACTGAGTCGTGTTACAGAAAGTGAAGGACATCCAGCTGGTTGGCCCGGGAGGCAGGATGAGTGACCGTCAACGTGTGATGACCCGCGGCCTGTGGCTGCTGTCCACAGCACTGTAGTGTCTGATGACTGAGTCGTGTTACAGAAAGTGAAGGACATCCAGCTGGTTGGCCCGGGAGGCAGGATGAGTGACCGTCAACGTGTGATGACCCGCGGCCTGTGGCTGCTGTCCACAGCACTGTAGTGTCTGATGACTGAGTCGTGTTACAGAAAGTGAAGGACATCCAGCTGGTTGGCCCGGGAGGCAGGATGAGTGACCGTCAACGTGTGATGACCCGCGGCCTGTGGCTGCTGTCCACAGCACTGTAGTGTCTGATGACTGAGTCGTGTTACAGAAAGTAAAGGACATCCAGCTGGTTGGCCCGGGAGGCAGGATGAGTGACCGTCAACGTGTGATGACCCGCGGCCTGTGGCTGCTGTCCACAGCACTGTAGTGTCTGATGACTGAGTCATGTTACAGAAAGTGAAGGACATCCAGCTGGTTGGCCCGGGAGGCAGGATGAGTGACCGTCAACGTGTGATGACCCGCGGCCTGTGGCTGCTGTCCACAGCACTGTAGTGTCTGATGACTGAGTCGTGTTACAGAAAGTGAAGGACATCCAGCTGGTTGGCCCGGGAGGCAGGATGAGTGACCGTCAACGTGTGATGACCCGCGGCCTGTGGCTGCTGTCCACAGCACTGTAGTGTCTGATGACTGAGTCGTGTTACAGAAAGTGAAGGACATCCAGCTGGTTGGCCCGGGAGGCAGGATGAGTGACCGTCAACGTGTGATGACCCGCGGCCTGTGGCTGCTGTCCACAGCACTGTAGTGTCTGATGACTGAGTCATGTTACAGAAAGTGAAGGACATCCAGCTGGTAGGCCCGGGAGGCAGGATGAGTGACCGTCAACGTGTGATGACCCGCGGCCTGTGGCTGCTGTCCACAGCACTGTAGTGTCTGATGACTGAGTCGTGTTACAGAAAGTGAAGGACATCCAGCTGGTTGGCCCGGGAGGCAGGATGAGTGACCGTCAACGTGTGATGACCCGCGGCCTGTGGCTGCTGTCCACAGCACTGTAGTGTCTGATGACTGAGTCGTGTTACAGAAAGTGAAGGACATCCAGCTGGTTGGCCCGGGAGGCAGGATGAGTGACCGTCAACGTGTGATGACCCGCGGCCTGTGGCTGCTGTCCTCCACAGCACTGTAGTGTCTGATGACTGAGTCGTGTTACAGAAAGTGAAGGACATCCAGCTGGTTGGCCCGGGGGGCAGGATGAGTGACCGTCAACGTGTGATGACCCGCGGCCTGTGGCTGCTGTCCACAGCACTGTAGTGTCTGATGACTGAGTCTGTTACAGAAAGTGAAGGACATCCAGCTGGTTGGCCCGGGGGGCAGGATGAGTGACCGTCAACGTGTGATGACCCGCGGCCTGTGGCTGCTGTCCTCCACAGCACTGTAGTGTCTGATGACTGAGTCTGTTACAGAAAGTGAAGGACATCCAGCTGCTTGGCCCGGGGGGCAGGATGAGTGACCGTCAACGTGTGATGACCCGCGGCCTGTGGCTGCTGTCCACAGTACTGTAGTGTCTGATGACTGAGTCGTGTTACAGAAAGTGAAGGACATCCAGCTGGTTGGCCCGGGGGGCAGGATGAGTGACCGTCAACGTGTGATGACCCGCGGCCTGTGGCTGCTGTCCACAGCACTGTAGTGTCTGATGACTGAGTCTGTTACAGAAAGTGAAGGACATCCAGCTGGTTGGTCCCGGGAGGCAGGATGAGTGACCGTCAACGTGTGATGACCCGCGGCCTGTGGCTGCTGTCCTCCACAGCACTGTAGTGTCTGATGACTGAGTCATGTTACAGAAAGTGAAGGACATCCAGCTGGTTGGCCCGGGATGCAGGATGAGTGACCGTCAACGTGTGATGACCCGCGGCCTGTGGCTGCTGTCCACAGCACTGTAGTGTCTGATGACTGAGTCTGTTACAGAAAGTGAAGGACATCCAGCTGGTTGGCCCGGGGGGCAGGATGAGTGACCGTCAACGTGTGATGACCCGCGGCCTGTGGCTGCTGTCCACAGCACTGTAGTGTCTGATGACTGAGTCTGTTACAGAAAGTGAAGGACATCCAGCTGGTTGGTCCCGGGAGGCAGGATGAGTGACCGTCAACGTGTGATGACCCGCGGCCTGTGGCTGCTGTCCTGCACAGCACTGTAGTGTCTGATGACTGAGTCTGTTACAGAAAGTGAAGGACATCCAGCTGGTTGGTCCCGGGAGGCAGGATGAGTGACCGTCAACGTGTGATGACCCGCGGCCTGTGGCTGCTGTCCACAGCACTGTAGTGTCTGATGACTGAGTCTGTTACAGAAAGTGAAGGACATCCAGCTGGTTGGTCCCGGGAGGCAGGATGAGTGACCGTCAACGTGTGATGACCCGCGGCCTGTGGCTGCTGTCCACAGCACTGTAGTGTCTGATGACTGAGTCTGTTAGAGAAAGTGAAGGACATCCAGCTGGTTGGCCCGGGAGGCAGGATGAGTGACTGTCAACGTGTGATGACCCGCGGCCTGTGGCTGCTGTCCACAGCACTGTAGTGTCTGATGACTGAGTCTGTTACAGAAAGTGAAGGACATCCAGCTGGTTGGCCCGGGAGGCAGGATGAGTGACCGTCAACGTGTGATGACCCGCGGCCTGTGGCTGCTGTCCACAGCACTGTAGTGTCTGATGACTGAGTCTGTTACAGAAAGTGAAGGACATCCAGCTGGTTGGCCCGGGAGGCAGGATGAGTGACCGTCAACGTGTGATGACCCGCGGCCTGTGGCTGCTGTCCACAGCACTGTAGTGTCTGATGACTGAGTCTGTTACAGAAAGTGAAGGACATCCAGCTGGTTGGCCCGGGAGGCAGGATGAGTGACCGTCAACGTGTGATGACCCGCGGCCTGTGGCTGCTGTCCACAGCACTGTAGTGTCTGATGACTGAGTCTGTTACAGAAAGTGAAGGACATCCAGCTGGTTGGCCCGGGAGGCAGGATGAGTGACCGTCAACGTGTGATGACCCGCGGCCTGTGGCTGCTGTCCACAGCACTGTAGTGTCTGATGACTGAGTCTGTTACAGAAAGTGAAGGACATCCAGCTGGTTGGCCCGGGAGGCAGGATGAGTGACCGTCAACGTGTGATGACCCGCGGCCTGTGGCTGCTGTCCACAGCACTGTAGTGTCTGATGACTGAGTCTGTTACAGAAAGTGAAGGACATCCAGCTGGTTGGCCCGGGAGGCAGGATGAGTGACCGTCAACGTGTGATGACCCGCGGACTGTGGCTGCTGTCCACAGCACTGTAGTGTCTGATGACTGAGTCTGTTACAGAAAGTGAAGGACATCCAGCTGGTTGGCCCGGGAGGCAGGATGAGTGACCGTCAACGTGTGATGACCCGCGGCCTGTGGCTGCTGTCCACAGCACTGTAGTGTCTGATGACTGAGTCTGTTACAGAAAGTGAAGGACATCCAGCTGGTTGGCCCGGGAGGCAGGATGAGTGACCGTCAACGTGTGATGACCCGCGGCCTGTGGCTGCTGTCCACAGCACTGTAGTGTCTGATGACTGAGTCTGTTACAGAAAGTGAAGGACATCCAGCTGGTTGGCCCGGGAGGCAGGATGAGTGACCGTCAACGTGTGATGACCCGCGGCCTGTGGCTGCTGTCCACAGCACTGTAGTGTCTGATGACTGAGTCTGTTACAGAAAGTGAAGGACATCCAGCTGGTTGGTCCCGGGAGGCAGGATGAGTGACCGTCAACGTGTGATGACCCGCGGCCTGTGGCTGCTGTCCACAGCACTGTAGTGTCTGATGACTGAGTCTGTTACAGAAAGTGAAGGACATCCAGCTGGTTGGCCCGGGGGGCAGGATGAGTGACCGTCAACGTGTGATGACCCGCGGCCTGTGGCTGCTGTCCACAGCACTGTAGTGTCTGATGACTGAGTCTGTTACAGAAAGTGAAGGACATCCAGCTGGTTGGCCCGGGAGGCAGGATGAGTGACCGTCAACGTGTGATGACCCGCGGCCTGTGGCTGCTGTCCACAGCACTGTAGTGTCTGATGACTGAGTCGTGTTACAGAAAGTAAAGGACATCCAGCTGGTTGGCCCGGGAGGCAGGATGAGTGACCGTCAACGTGTGATGACCCGCGGCCTGTGGCTGCTGTCCACAGCACTGTAGTGTCTGATGACTGAGTCATGTTACAGAAAGTGAAGGACATCCAGCTGGTTGGCCCGGGAGGCAGGATGAGTGACCGTCAACGTGTGATGACCCGCGGCCTGTGGCTGCTGTCCACAGCACTGTAGTGTCTGATGACTGAGTCGTGTTACAGAAAGTGAAGGACATCCAGCTGGTTGGCCCGGGAGGCAGGATGAGTGACCGTCAACGTGTGATGACCCGCGGCCTGTGGCTGCTGTCCACAGCACTGTAGTGTCTGATGACTGAGTCGTGTTACAGAAAGTGAAGGACATCCAGCTGGTTGGCCCGGGAGGCAGGATGAGTGACCGTCAACGTGTGATGACCCGCGGCCTGTGGCTGCTGTCCACAGCACTGTAGTGTCTGATGACTGAGTCATGTTACAGAAAGTGAAGGACATCCAGCTGGTTGGCCCGGGAGGCAGGATGAGTGACCGTCAACGTGTGATGACCCGCGGCCTGTGGCTGCTGTCCACAGCACTGTAGTGTCTGATGACTGAGTCGTGTTACAGAAAGTGAAGGACATCCAGCTGGTTGGCCCGGGAGGCAGGATGAGTGACCGTCAACGTGTGATGACCCGCGGCCTGTGGCTGCTGTCCTCCACAGCACTGTAGTGTCTGATGACTGAGTCGTGTTACAGAAAGTGAAGGACATCCAGCTGGTTGGCCCGGGGGGCAGGATGAGTGACCGTCAACGTGTGATGACCCGCGGCCTGTGGCTGCTGTCCACAGCACTGTAGTGTCTGATGACTGAGTCTGTTACAGAAAGTGAAGGACATCCAGCTGGTTGGCCCGGGGGGCAGGATGAGTGACCGTCAACGTGTGATGACCCGCGGCCTGTGGCTGCTGTCCTCCACAGCACTGTAGTGTCTGATGACTGAGTCTGTTACAGAAAGTGAAGGACATCCAGCTGCTTGGCCCGGGGGGCAGGATGAGTGACCGTCAACGTGTGATGACCCGCGGCCTGTGGCTGCTGTCCACAGTACTGTAGTGTCTGATGACTGAGTCGTGTTACAGAAAGTGAAGAACATCCAGCTGGTTGGCCCGGGGGGCAGGATGAGTGACCGTCAACGTGTGATGACCCGCGGCCTGTGGCTGCTGTCCACAGCACTGTAGTGTCTGATGACTGAGTCTGTTACAGAAAGTGAAGGACATCCAGCTGGTTGGCCCGGGAGGCAGGATGAGTGACCGTCAACGTGTGATGACCCGCGGCCTGTGGCTGCTGTCCACAGCACTGTAGTGTCTGATGACTGAGTCTGTTACAGAAAGTGAAGGACATCCAGCTGGTTGGCCCGGGAGGCAGGATGAGTGACCGTCAACGTGTGATGACCCGCGGACTGTGGCTGCTGTCCACAGCACTGTAGTGTCTGATGACTGAGTCTGTTACAGAAAGTGAAGGACATCCAGCTGGTTGGCCCGGGAGGCAGGATGAGTGACCGTCAACGTGTGATGACCCGCGGCCTGTGGCTGCTGTCCACAGCACTGTAGTGTCTGATGACTGAGTCTGTTACAGAAAGTGAAGGACATCCAGCTGGTTGGCCCGGGAGGCAGGATGAGTGACCGTCAACGTGTGATGACCCGCGGCCTGTGGCTGCTGTCCACAGCACTGTAGTGTCTGATGACTGAGTCTGTTACAGAAAGTGAAGGACATCCAGCTGGTTGGCCCGGGAGGCAGGATGAGTGACCGTCAACGTGTGATGACCCGCGGCCTGTGGCTGCTGTCCACAGCACTGTAGTGTCTGATGACTGAGTCTGTTACAGAAAGTGAAGGACATCCAGCTGGTTGGTCCCGGGAGGCAGGATGAGTGACCGTCAACGTGTGATGACCCGCGGCCTGTGGCTGCTGTCCACAGCACTGTAGTGTCTGATGACTGAGTCTGTTACAGAAAGTGAAGGACATCCAGCTGGTTGGCCCGGGGGGCAGGATGAGTGACCGTCAACGTGTGATGACCCGCGGCCTGTGGCTGCTGTCCACAGCACTGTAGTGTCTGATGACTGAGTCTGTTACAGAAAGTAAAGGACATCCAGCTGGTTGGCCCGGGAGGCAGGATGAGTGACCGTCAACGTGTGATGACCCGCGGCCTGTGGCTGCTGTCCACAGCACTGTAGTGTCTGATGACTGAGTCATGTTACAGAAAGTGAAGGACATCCAGCTGGTTGGCCCGGGAGGCAGGATGAGTGACCGTCAACGTGTGATGACCCGCGGCCTGTGGCTGCTGTCCACAGCACTGTAGTGTCTGATGACTGAGTCGTGTTACAGAAAGTGAAGGACATCCAGCTGGTTGGCCCGGGAGGCAGGATGAGTGACCGTCAACGTGTGATGACCCGCGGCCTGTGGCTGCTGTCCACAGCACTGTAGTGTCTGATGACTGAGTCGTGTTACAGAAAGTGAAGGACATCCAGCTGGTTGGCCCGGGAGGCAGGATGAGTGACCGTCAACGTGTGATGACCCGCGGCCTGTGGCTGCTGTCCACAGCACTGTAGTGTCTGATGACTGAGTCATGTTACAGAAAGTGAAGGACATCCAGCTGGTTGGCCCGGGAGGCAGGATGAGTGACTGTCAACGTGTGATGACCCGCGGCCTGTGGCTGCTGTCCACAGCACTGTAGTGTCTGATGACTGAGTCGTGTTACAGAAAGTGAAGGACATCCAGCTGGTTGGCCCGGGAGGCAGGATGAGTGACCGTCAACGTGTGATGACCCGCGGCCTGTGGCTGCTGTCCACAGCACTGTAGTGTCTGATGACTGAGTCGTGTTACAGAAAGTGAAGGACATCCAGCTGGTTGGCCCGGGGGGCAGGATGAGTGACCGTCAACGTGTGATGACCCGCGGCCTGTGGCTGCTGTCCACAGCACTGTAGTGTCTGATGACTGAGTCTGTTACAGAAAGTGAAGGACATCCAGCTGGTTGGCCCGGGGGGCAGGATGAGTGACCGTCAACGTGTGATGACCCGCGGCCTGTGGCTGCTGTCCTCCACAGCACTGTAGTGTCTGATGACTGAGTCTGTTACAGAAAGTGAAGGACATCCAGCTGCTTGGCCCGGGGGGCAGGATGAGTGACCGTCAACGTGTGATGACCCGCGGCCTGTGGCTGCTGTCCACAGTACTGTAGTGTCTGATGACTGAGTCGTGTTACAGAAAGTGAAGGACATCCAGCTGGTTGGCCCGGGGGGCAGGATGAGTAACCGTCAACGTGTGATGACCCGCGGCCTGTGGCTGCTGTCCACAGCACTGTAGTGTCTGATGACTGAGTCTGTTACAGAAAGTGAAGGACATCCAGCTGGTTGGTCCCGGGAGGCAGGATGAGTGACCGTCAACGTGTGATGACCCGCGGCCTGTGGCTGCTGTCCTCCACAGCACTGTAGTGTCTGATGACTGAGTCATGTTACAGAAAGTGAAGGACATCCAGCTGGTTGGCCCGGGGGGCAGGATGAGTGACCGTCAACGTGTGATGACCCGCGGACTGTGGCTGCTGTCTACAGCACTGTAGTGTCTGATGACTGAGTCTGTTACAGAAAGTGAAGGACATCCAGCTGGTTGGCCCGGGGGGCAGGATGAGTGACCGTCAACGTGTGATGACCCGCGGCCTGTGGCTGCTGTCCACAGCACTGTAGTGTCTGATGACTGAGTCTGTTACAGAAAGTGAAGGACATCCAGCTGGTTGGTCCCGGGAGGCAGGATGAGTGACCGTCAACGTGTGATGACCCGCGGCCTGTGGCTGCTGTCCTCCACAGCACTGTAGTGTCTGATGACTGAGTCTGTTGCAGAAAGTGAAGGACATCCAGCTGGTTGGTCCCGGGAGGCAGGATGAGTAACCGTCAACGTGTGATGACCCGCGGCCTGTGGCTGCTGTCCACAGCACTGTAGTGTCTGATGACTGAGTCTGTTACAGAAAGTGAAGGACATCCAGCTGGTTGGTCCCGGGAGGCAGGATGAGTGACCGTCAACGTGTGATGACCCGCGGCCTGTGGCTGCTGTCCTGCACAGCACTGTAGTGTCTGATGACTGAGTCTGTTACAGAAAGTGAAGGACATCCAGCTGGTTGGTCCCGGGAGGCAGGATGAGTGACCGTCAACGTGTGATGACCCGCGGCCTGTGGCTGCTGTCCACAGCACTGTAGTGTCTGATGACTGAGTCTGTTACAGAAAGTGAAGGACATCCAGCTGGTTGGTCCCGGGAGGCAGGATGAGTGACCGTCAACGTGTGATGACCCGCGGCCTGTGGCTGCTGTCCACAGCACTGTAGTGTCTGATGACTGAGTCTGTTACAGAAAGTGAAGGACATCCAGCTGGTTGGCCCGGGAGGCAGGATGAGTGACTGTCAACGTGTGATGACCCGCGGCCTGTGGCTGCTGTCCACAGCACTGTAGTGTCTGATGACTGAGTCTGTTACAGAAAGTGAAGGACATCCAGCTGGTTGGCCCGGGAGGCAGGATGAGTGACCGTCAACGTGTGATGACCCGCGGCCTGTGGCTGCTGTCCACAGCACTGTAGTGTCTGATGACTGAGTCTGTTACAGAAAGTGAAGGACATCCAGCTGGTTGGCCCGGGAGGCAGGATGAGTGACCGTCAACGTGTGATGACCCGCGGCCTGTGGCTGCTGTCCACAGCACTGTAGTGTCTGATGACTGAGTCTGTTACAGAAAGTGAAGGACATCCAGCTGGTTGGCCCGGGAGGCAGGATGAGTGACCGTCAACGTGTGATGACCCGCGGCCTGTGGCTGCTGTCCACAGCACTGTAGTGTCTGATGACTGAGTCTGTTACAGAAAGTGAAGGACATCCAGCTGGTTGGCCCGGGAGGCAGGATGAGTGACCGTCAACGTGTGATGACCCGCGGCCTGTGGCTGCTGTCCACAGCACTGTAGTGTCTGATGACTGAGTCTGTTACAGAAAGTGAAGGACATCCAGCTGGTTGGCCCGGGAGGCAGGATGAGTGACCGTCAACGTGTGATGACCCGCGGCCTGTGGCTGCTGTCCACAGCACTGTAGTGTCTGATGACTGAGTCTGTTACAGAAAGTGAAGGACATCCAGCTGGTTGGCCCGGGAGGCAGGATGAGTGACCGTCAACGTGTGATGACCCGCGGACTGTGGCTGCTGTCCACAGCACTGTAGTGTCTGATGACTGAGTCTGTTACAGAAAGTGAAGGACATCCAGCTGGTTGGCCCGGGAGGCAGGATGAGTGACCGTCAACGTGTGATGACCCGCGGCCTGTGGCTGCTGTCCACAGCACTGTAGTGTCTGATGACTGAGTCTGTTACAGAAAGTGAAGGACATCCAGCTGGTTGGTCCCGGGAGGCAGGATGAGTGACCGTCAACGTGTGATGACCCGCGGCCTGTGGCTGCTGTCCACAGCACTGTAGTGTCTGATGACTGAGTCTGTTACAGAAAGTGAAGGACATCCAGCTGGTTGGCCCGGGGGGCAGGATGAGTGACCGTCAACGTGTGATGACCCGCGGCCTGTGGCTGCTGTCCACAGCACTGTAGTGTCTGATGACTGAGTCTGTTACAGAAAGTGAAGGACATCCAGCTGGTTGGCCCGGGGGGCAGGATGAGTGACCGTCAACGTGTGATGACCCGCGGCCTGTGGCTGCTGTCCACAGCACTGTAGTGTCTGATGACTGAGTCTGTTACAGAAAGTGAAGGACATCCAGCTGGTTGGTCCCGGGAGGCAGGATGAGTGACCGTCAACGTGTGATGACCCGCGGCCTGTGGCTGCTGTCCACAGCACTGTAGTGTCTGATGACTGAGTCTGTTACAGAAAGTGAAGGACATCCAGCTGGTTGGCCCGGGGGGCAGGATGAGTGACCGTCAACGTGTGATGACCCGCGGCCTGTGGCTGCTGTCCACAGTACTGTAGTGTCTGATGACTGAGTCGTGTTACAGAAAGTGAAGGACATCCAGCTGGTTGGCCCGGGGGGCAGGATGAGTGACCGTCAACGTGTGATGACCCGCGGCCTGTGGCTGGTGTCCTCCACAGCACTGTAGTGTCTGATGACTGAGTCGTGTTACAGAAAGTGAAGGACATCCAGCTGGTTGGCCCGGGGGGCAGGATGAGTGACCGTCAACGTGTGATGACCCGCGGCCTGTGGCTGCTGTCCTCCACAGCACTGTAGTGTCTGATGACTGAGTCATGTTACAGAAAGTGAAGGACATCCAGCTGGTTGGCCCGGGAGGCAGGATGAGTGACCGTCAACGTGTGATGACCCGCGGCCTGTGGCTGCTGTCCTCCACAGCACTGTAGTGTCTGATGACTGAGTCATGTTACAGAAAGTGAAGGACATCCAGCTGGTTGGTCCCGGGAGGCAGGATGAGTGACCGTCAACGTGTGATGACCCGCGGCCTGTGGCTGCTGTACTGCACAGCACTGTAGTGTCTGATGACTGAGTCATGTTACAGAAAGTGAAGGACATCCAGCTGGTTGTCCCGGGAGGCAGGATGAGTGACCGTCAACGTGTGATGACCCGCGGCCTGTGGCTGCTGTCCTCCACAGCACTGTAGTGTCTGATGACTGAGTCCTGTTACAGAAAGTGAAGTACATCCAGCTGGTTGTCCCGGGAGGCAGGATGAATGACCGTCAACGTGTGATGACCCGCGGCCTGTGGCTGCTGTCCTGCACTGTAGTGTCTGATGACTGAGTCATGTTACAGAAAGTGAAGGACATCCAGCTGGTTGGCCCGGGAGGCAGGATGAGTGACCGTCAACGTGTGATGACCCGCGGCCTGTGGCTGCTGTCCTCCACAGCACTGTAGTGTCTGATGACTGAGTCATGTTACAGAAAGTGAAGGACATCCAGCTGGTTGTCCCGGGAGGCAGGATGAGTGACCGTCAACGTGTGATGACCCGCGGCCTGTGGCTGCTGTCCTCCACGGCACTGTAGTGTCTGATGACTGAGTTGTGTTACAGAAAGTGAAGGACATCCAGCTGGTTGGCCCAGGAGGCAGGATGAGTGACCGCCAACGTGTGATGACCCGCGGCCTGTGGCTGCTGTCCACAGAACTGTAGTGTCTGATGACTGAGTCTGTTACAGAAAGTAAAGGACATCCAGCTGGTTGGCCCAGGAGGCAGGATGAGTGACCGTCAACGTGTGATGACCCGCGGCCTGTGGCTGCTGTCCACAGCACTGTAGTGTCTGATGACTGAGTCTGTTACAGAAAGTGAAGGACATCCAGCTGGTTGGCCCAGGAGGCAGGATGAGTGACCGTCAACGTGTGATGACCCGCGGCCTGTGGCTGCTGTCCACAGCACTGTAGTGTCTGATGACTGAGTCGTGTTACAGAAAGTGAAGGACATCCAGCTGGTTGGCCCAGGAGGCAGGATGAGTGACCGTCAACGTGTGATGACCCGCGGCCTGTGGCTGCTGTCCACAGCACTGTAGTGTCTGATGACTGAGTCTGTTACAGAAAGTAAAGGACATCCAGCTGGTTGGCCCAGGAGGCAGGATGAGTGACCGTCAACGTGTGATGACCCGCGGCCTGTGGCTGCTGTCCTCCACAGCACTGTAGTGTCTGATGACTGAGTCGTGTTACAGAAAGTGAAGGACATCCAGCTGGTTGGCCCAGGAGGCAGGATGAGTGACCGTCAACGTGTGATGACCCGCGGCCTGTGGCTGCTGTCCTCCACAGCACTGTAGTGTCTGATGACTGAGTCGTGTTACAGAAAGTGAAGGACATCCAGCTGGTTGGCCCGGGGGGCAGGATGAGTGACCGTCAACGTGTGATGACCCGCGGCCTGTGGCTGGTGTCCTCCACAGCACTGTAGTGTCTGATGACTGAGTCGTGTTACAGAAAGTGAAGGACATCCAGCTGGTTGGCCCGGGGGGCAGGATGAGTGACCGTCAACGTGTGATGACCCGCGGCCTGTGGCTGCTGTCCTCCACAGCACTGTAGTGTCTGATGACTGAGTCATGTTACAGAAAGTGAAGGACATCCAGCTGGTTGGCCCGGGAGGCAGGATGAGTGACCGTCAACGTGTGATGACCCGCGGCCTGTGGCTGCTGTCCTCCACAGCACTGTAGTGTCTGATGACTGAGTCATGTTACAGAAAGTGAAGGACATCCAGCTGGTTGGTCCCGGGAGGCAGGATGAGTGACCGTCAACGTGTGATGACCCGCGGCCTGTGGCTGCTGTACTGCACAGCACTGTAGTGTCTGATGACTGAGTCATGTTACAGAAAGTGAAGGACATCCAGCTGGTTGTCCCGGGAGGCAGGATGAGTGACCGTCAACGTGTGATGACCCGCGGCCTGTGGCTGCTGTCCTCCACAGCACTGTAGTGTCTGATGACTGAGTCATGTTACAGAAAGTGAAGGACATCCAGCTGGTTGTCCCGGGAGGCAGGATGAGTGACCGTCAACGTGTGATGACCCGCGGCCTGTGGCTGCTGTCCTCCACGGCACTGTAGTGTCTGATGACTGAGTTGTGTTACAGAAAGTGAAGGACATCCAGCTGGTTGGCCCAGGAGGCAGGATGAGTGACCGTCAACGTGTGATGACCCGCGGCCTGTGGCTGCTGTCCACAGCACTGTAGTGTCTGATGACTGAGTCTGTTACAGAAAGTAAAGGACATCCAGCTGGTTGGCCCAGGAGGCAGGATGAGTGACCGTCAACGTGTGATGACCCGCGGCCTGTGGCTGCTGTCCACAGCACTGTAGTGTCTGATGACTGAGTCTGTTACAGAAAGTAAAGGACATCCAGCTGGTTGGCCCGGGGGGCAGGATGAGTGACCGTCAACGTGTGATGACCCGCGGCCTGTGGCTGCTGTCCACAGCACTGTAGTGTCTGATGACTGAGTCTGTTACAGAAAGTAAAGGACATCCAGCTGGTTGGCCCGGGGGGCAGGATGAGTGACCGTCAACGTGTGATGACCCGCGGCCTGTGGCTGCTGTCCACAGCACTGTAGTGTCTGATGACTGAGTCTGTTACAGAAAGTGAAGGACATCCAGCTGGTTGGCCCAGGAGGCAGGATGAGTGACCGTCAACGTGTGATGACCCGCGGCCTGTGGCTGCTGTCCATAGCACTGTAGTGTCTGATGACTGAGTCTGTTACAGAAAGTGAAGGACATCCAGCTGGTTGGCCCAGGAGGCAGGATGAGTGACCGTCAACGTGTGATGACCCGCGGCCTGTGGCTGCTGTCCACAGCACTGTAGTGTCTGATGACTGAGTCGTGTTACAGAAAGTGAAGGACATCCAGCTGGTTGGCCCAGGAGGCAGGATGAGTGACCGTCAACGTGTGATGACCCGCGGCCTGTGGCTGCTGTCCACAGCACTGTAGTGTCTGATGACTGAGTCTGTTACAGAAAGTAAAGGACATCCAGCTGGTTGGCCCAGGAGGCAGGATGAGTGACCGTCAACGTGTGATGACCCGCGGCCTGTGCTGTGGCTGCTGTCCACAGCACTGTAGTGTCTGATGACTGAGTCGTGTTACAGAAAGTGAAGGGCATCCAGCTGGTTGTCCCGGGAGGCAGGATGAGTGACCGTCAACGTGTGATGACCCGCGGCCTGTGGCTGCTGTCCTCCACAGCACTGTAGTGTCTGATGACTGAGTCTGTTACAGAAAGTGAAGGACATCCAGCTGGTTGGCCCGGGAGGCAGGATGAGTGACCGTCAACGTGTGATGACCCGCGGCCTGTGGCTGCTGTCCTCCACAGCACTGTAGTGTCTGATGACTGAGTCTGTTACAGAAAGTGAAGGACATCCAGCTGGTTGGCCCGGGAGGCAGGATGAGTGACCGCCAACGTGTGATGACCCGCGGCCTGTGGCTGCTGTCCACGGCTAGGAACGCGCTGGCTGTTGTCATCTGCTCTGTCATCGCGTACTGGTGCCACTCCCGCGGCCACACACCCTTCGTGCTCACCGGTGAGTAGGCCTAAAGCTACAGCAGATTACCCTGACGGAAGTGGCATACAGCTAGTGCTAATATAGTAAAATCCTCATAAACTGCAGTCAGCTAGGAGTGATAGCCTCTGTTGTCAAAGAAAACATTTTAATGCCTTTCACTGGTGTTTATGCTTGGGCTTCTGCTGTCCACTGATCAGAGACTATCGCATTTGCCTATGAGGTAAACCCCCTTCTGTCGATTTGGGTCGCCAATTAGGGTCACTCGCCCCAAACTGCAATGGTACCCCTACGACGTTGATTGATGAATAGCAATAATTATTTACAAGAATTAGTATATTTTTTTTATTTTGTGACATTGGCAGGAAAATACAGTAAATATACAAGATTTTTATGGATTGCGTTTTGTAGAAACTTTTTCCACTGACTTGAACAGACTACTCATCCATTGCATTTGTTAAATACCGAATTTTGGACAGGTTTGTGTACCCGCAACTGAGGTAGGTGTTCAATGATTGTTGAAAATATTCAGCCGCAAAACACATTATCAATAGCCAACGTAAAGAGAACCCTCAATCGTAAAATATATGATTTATGCAAGTTGAATAAGAGTAGTAAAACTTCTTTACTAATCACATGCCACTTGTAATTAGTTCATATACACATAAGGTGATAGCGTTAGCATAAATCGGTTTCTAACATGCCTATTCACGTTAGTGTATGTGTAGTCAATTCTATCTCTGTAAACTATCCAATACTATTATAATAAAAGTAAGTGGCATGCTTAAATGAACAGTAGTACTTTTATATTGTTGAATTTTATATATTTTTACACAGAAATAATGCAAAATGAAATGTTTTATTACCTTTTTTAGTTAAAATTCTATTTCCATTTCAGTTTCCAAATGAGTTAATTTCATTTTACAAAGATGTGTAGGAGTTCAATATTTTTATTCAAACAGAATATTCCGTCAATCGACTCTGACATGCTTCTTTGATGTTCACTTCTCTGTGAATGGATCCAAATTAATTGGTGTTGGTATGTTATATGTCAGTTTTATTTTATTACTTTTTCCGTCTATAAATAATATGCCTTTTATTGGATTGTTGTGATTTTGATTAAAGTTTTCCCTATTTTAATTTAATTTCTGACCCATGGTTCATTGTAAACTTATTAATTACTTTTGAACTACAGTATTATATTTATTAGGACATATAAAACATCTTAATTTTTTATGATGACCAATTTTTATTTTAGGAAAAAACTGACTTTTTATTTATTTATTTATACACGGAACATTCTATTTTTTAATCATACAACATTATCAATATCACAAATTAATATCACTTGAACTGCTGTGACTGTAAATATTGTTTTAAAAATAACTATTATTTTTTATCTGTTTTTAATTAATATCTAAATTATTTACTGAGGTAGGTTTTATACAGATCATTACTTTATGCCCGAAATTATTTAGTTTTCCAGTTTACTGTTGTAACATTATTTTTCACAAACATAGTTTTGCTGCAGGAAAGATAAAAACTGTTGTTTGGTTGTCAAACTCTGTAAAAAACCAAGAGAGCAGGGAAGGAGGTCAAAGAATTAGTTTCACCATTAGAGGTTCTCCCTAAAGGGATTATTTCAGTGTTATTGTTAATAAAACATCAACACACTATTTTATTCAAGATAATGAATTAAGTAATGGCAGATTTTAAGTGTAAATTGTAATAATATCAACCAGGTTACAGCTTGACATAAATTCCTGTTGCTGATGTAGGAATAATTAAGAGTCATTCCCCTTGCCATCCATACAAAACTTTTATTTGTAAATTTATAAAAAAATATATGAGCAGAAGGCCAGAAAAAGGACATCTTTTGATCTTTAGTGAGTAAAAGTAATTTACATAATGGTCAGTATATTTGTTCATTATATGGAAACTAACTAATCGCCTGTCCTCCGCTACTAGAATATCAGGAATAATAAACATTAGGCTCATTGTAGGGTACTTAATATTATTTGAAGTGGCTTTTTTTATTTGGCATAAAAAGTTCGTCAGTAGTACATTTTAAAATCATGATTTCCCATTTTTTTCCGCAATCAAGAAATGATTTATAGGCCGTATCAAGAATTTTGTTCCTAAACTAATAGCTATACCTAAATATATTTTTTAAGTTCATATATAAACTTTTTATTCATTAATATTTTTATCACAAAAAGTAAATAATTGAAAGAATTGTTGGTTAGCTCGAAGATTATTTTACTAACGTTGGTTATTTGCCCCTGAGCCTGAGTGGTTTTAAATTACCTTTTGTCAAAATTCTGTTTTAAGTTGTTTGGATAAACTAGGCAAACGAACTTTCATCATAATCGCGTCTAGTCGTCAACAGTTAAAATCAAGCTTGAGTTTAATTTTCTGTCATGGAGACTTTGTCAAAGAATAAGAGATAAACACAAAAACAGGAACACATGCATATAGAAATTGAATATGAACTGATTCACGCACACGTAAATTGCAAATACGTATATATTAGATTGGATATATATAAGATCGCAGTACCAAAATTATTTGACTAAAATTGAACATTATGTAACATATGTACAGGATATCTGGGGCCCAATTTTTGAATCGAGTGAGTCGTGAGTTACATCTCACCAGTTTGCTCCTTACCGACTGGCTCGAGATGGTAAAATTGAAGTTTGTATTAGCATCCGGTTTCAAACGTCAAATTAATAACACCATTTAATATTGCAAGTTCTATTAATTTAAATATTTTAAATGACTTGCATTGTTATATTTAGAACATAATTACAACCTTCTTTTATTTTAAATGTTCAATTACACACTTGTAAGTATCAATATACATTTTAGGCTATTTAACTAACGTAAACATAACCTAGACGATTTTTAAAGTATGAAAGTTGTTATTGACAAATTGAACTATTTCCTGTTGAGATCAAGATGAAGAAGAAGAATTTTCAACCTCACGTGAGATTATCTCACCCAAACCACTCACCACCGATTTGTTAGGTGAGTGAAAACGGGTGAGTTGGTGAGATTTTCTGCACAAATTACATTTTTATACATATATGCCACAATGGTGAATAAAACATTCCCTTGAAATACTGATGAAAAATATTAATTACTGGATGCGCAAGTTTTAAAAGACCTTAAAAATTACATTCATTCTCATTTACCTATTGGGGTGGATGAAAATTGTTTGCTAATAAGCCAACTCACCAACTCACTACTCACTCGATTGAAAAATTGGGCCCCTGGAGTTTCTGTTGCACTTTTAATTTGCATTTATTTCAGTAGATTTATTTGTTTGTAAATAATTTAAGGGTACACTTTTATACAGCGCCTACACAACTATCGGATTGAAATATTGTTTGATATATTGATTGAATAGTACCGAAAATTACTGTCAAAATACAAAATTTATTCTAATCTAACAAGCATTAACCTAAACTAATCTCCATTAACATGAAGAAACACCCGAATCCCAGAAAAGTTTAAAAGTGAGAGTAGACCACATTTATTTAAGTAAGATATATTAGCAATTGTTCTCATATTCTACCTATGTTATTTTGTTAAAACTGTTATCATTATGATAAGTAGTGTTTTGGTTTTGTTGATGTTAAATTATGTTTGATTATGTGGTACTTGTTTTTGATTGTAGCCTAAATGTGGGGATAAAAAGCTAAACAAAAATACCCCCATCGCAGCAGACCTGCGTACTCAGCAAATTTCCAAAGGATCTTGAGATTTTGTATTTTTCCCATAAACACCATAAGAATGAGCATGTAGGTTTGCTGTCATGGGATGTTGTTGACAAATATTAGTTTTGTTAGGAATGTAATAGTTAGGTTAGGTAAATGTCACATTGTATCAATATTCGGCACTTTTTAGTTTTTCCCATAAACATTATGGGGGTGAGTATGTAGGTTTGCCGCCATATGGGTGTTGTAAGCAAATATCAGTTAAACCCTACCTAGTGAATGTCCATACCAAATTTTACCAAGTTATTTCAATAAATAAGTGAGATACAGGGTTAACATAAGATTAACATGGGAAATATATTTTTAGCTTTTCTCCGTAACCTGTTAAGCCAAGTTAGAAATTCAAAATACTAAATTGTTTGTTTTTTTAGCTCTTTTAAATAGTTTCAGTTAAAATTGTTGAATTTTAAAAATTGAGGTCGAAAAATGCCAAAAACTTATTTTTGACCCCTTTGAAACCCCATAAAACCCCGTTCCCATAACCTGACAATACTGGTTTGCGAACTCATGAAAATAGACCTGGTCTTACACCTTCATACCAAATTTAATCAAAATCAGAGGTCCCCTTCAAAAGTTATCAGTATAACGGACACTTAGATAGATAGATAGATAGATACATATATATGAAAATGAACAAATGGTCTTTTTGGCTCAAAATGAAAAATTAAAGTGGTCCCGGGCTTAGGTCTTACCGTGGCTACTACCGTAATAGTGTATTCCCTATAGGGAAATTCGCTAATATGGGTAATTAGTTATTGTGATTGTCTAAAGTTGTTATTTAGGTATAGGTTGAATCAATAGTTTATATGATAGATACATCAATCGGGATCTATATATATATTTTCATTTGATACTAGTTAAGGGGCTATATGAAACTGTACCCTAATTCAATGTAAAAACTTTCACCTGTTTTCCACAATCTTTCCTTTCAAATTCATCACATTTATTTTTCTGTTCAATGCACCCAGGTAAAATAGTGTGGGAAAATATTAAAGCGTGAAAAGGGAAACACGTGCGCCACGGAGGTAATGTATCTCACACCCCCGGATCCATTTCTGAGCAATTTGATTTACCTTTGTTGGGAACCAGTGAATCTTTCCTGTGTATTCTCTTCTTGCTTTCCACTTAGATTTTGTTTCACCTTCATGCCCCATTAATCTTCTTCCAGATATTTTTATTTTAATGTTCTTCTTATTTCAATCTTCTTATTTGAATCAGATTTTGTGAAATGTCAATCCTTTCTTATATTATTTCATATACTTAATACAAAATTTTTGTTTGTTTATCCATAAAAAAAGCAGTTATAATTCAAATATGTTAAATATAAATACAGTAATACAGAAGGTTATATAGAGTATAGCTGTATTAGTTGTCTTCATTGTTACAAATTTAAAATATCTTTGTTACAATATTCACACTAAAAATTAAACATCTATATATTAAATGAAATATAATATTATTTACAATTTTAGTTGAGTTGGAAATAAAAAAAATAGGTAGGGTATATTTGAGTTTAAATTGAGTAAAACTAAAAGAAATTGTTAATTTTTTTCTGAACGTATTCTGCTCTAAAAGTAGTTGTTGTTTTCATCACTATTATAGAAAGTGGCTTTTTTTGTGCGCAATTCTTGTCTCGCCAAGATCAGAAATAGTGATTAAGCATACGGTATATGTAAACACTTTCCATCCAAATGATGAACAACAATTTTCATCATACTGCAAAAATATGCAAGCAATTAATTATTTAAAAATAAACTAATTAAAATTTATTTGATCTGTTTACAGTAATTGACTTCCATCTTAATTTAAATATTCCTTAAAACAGCTGATAAGTAAGTGGACTGAATGAAACGTAAAAATCTTGTACTGAAAATGTAATTTGCAAGGCGTTTTTGTTTAAGTTGGCGTAATTTGCTTTGAAATCGTAAGATTTTTGCTTAATAAAATTGATATTAGCACATGGAAGAAATGAACAGATGTTATTTTCTGTGCATTTTAAAAAATCCTACCAAAAGCTAACTTTGCGGACTAATTACAGGCCAGAAATCGGTTGTTCTGCATGCTGTTCGATGAAAAATATACACCAAGAAAAAAGTGTTCATTCAAACCACTTATTAAAATTTGTTAAAATAAACAATAACAAAATTCATCATAAAAAATTCTAGTTGGTTTTCATTTTAATTTGTTGGAGTATAGAGAATTACTAGTTGTATATTTTTATGTGTTTAAAAAGAGTTATAAATGCAGGATAAAGTATAAAACGATGCGAGTTGGGTAAATGGTAGCATCAATTCACCGCATTACACGAAGGTACAAGAGCAATTTAATATTCTTAACAACTCTCAGCTGCCTGATGTAATATCGCTTGTTCAGCCGCCAGCCACATTTTGTTCATGTTATTACATTTTCTCTCTTTTTATGTTTTTTAATGAACCACTTTACCTGCATACATATGTTTGCATAACGGAAACTGAGGTGGAATTGAAACATATTTTTTAAACATTGTAACATGTGTTTTTTTTCCATTAACCATTAATTTTTACCATATGATTCTTTCAATGACAATTCCAATGCAATGTTTTTAGACAAATAATTTGAATTTAAAATTTTTATTATTCTAAAATTTTTACCTGCAACTAACTATCTAACCATTGTGCCAACCACCCATTCGGAAATGCAACAAATTTTTCTTGAATATAAAATTCATGATATTTTTACTTTGAAATTGATTAAATCAAATTTTTATTGTTACAATATATTATATACTAGCAGAGCTCAAAAAAGGTTACATAGGTAGTCACAATGAAGTTATATCCCAGCTAACTAAACTAAGAAATCTTAATATTTTTAGACAATGAAAAGAGCATATCTATTATAAAATAACGCCCCATTAAAATATTCCTGGACACTAAAAAAGTTTTCTCCAACAATAATTCCTAATGTTTTGTTTTGAAATATTTTCCCTGATGCATTTTTTATATTTTCAAAAGTAGGTTGTTAAACATAGTTTTTTTTTCCCAATATGGAGTGAAATTCTTTTAACTAGAGTTTAAGCCAAATGATGATTTGGGTGCCATAGAAGAGTTTTATCTCCAATATCCCCTTTCAGGAGGAGTATCCTCCTTTCAAGGAGTTTTATCTCCTTGCTCTATTTGATTATTTAAAAATGTATTCAAATCTGATTGAACTATCAATAAAACCTTAAAGATGGGACTATTTTTTAAATCTGTTGATTGAACACTTGGTTGATCTAGTGATGTATGTTACGGAAGGTATGACGTGTTTTTTTTTTTTTTTTTTTTTTTTTTTATCCCAGGACAACTTTAAAACTTGTTTATACTAGTTGCGAAGTTGACATTGGATACAGCAAACGAAGTTGTCATAACACTGTGTTAAGTCTTTTGGCTGTCCACCATGACAAATATTTCCCTTCCTTCAAACCCCATTCATGTTCAAGACAGCAAAGGGTTAATGCGAACTGCATGGTTAATCCCTAGCTGGAATATATGTAGACGGCAGGGGGTGAGTAGAAATGCTATTGGCATGGAAACCCCTAGCTGGACCATATGTTCAAGACAGCAGGGGGAGAGGAGTGCGACGGGCATAGAAACCCCTAGCTGGAACATGAGTGGACAGTCTGTCCCGTGCCTCACCCTTTGTCTTCCTTCAATATCCCATCCTTCCGGGGGCCTGCGCAAAATGCCCATTTTGAGGCAGACGTGCTCAACGGTTCGGCTGGGGTCTCCTTATAAAAAAATGATGTTTTTCTCTGTCCTTCAGACGCGCAGTAATGTGGTTGTGTCCACAGGCACAGTCAGGTCAGGGCTGCCCCCGGTGCGGCTGCCTCCGTTCACAACCACCCTCCACAACCGGACGCTGGACATATTCGACATGTGTTATGAGCTCGGCTCCTCCGTTGTTCTGGTCCCCATCATATCTGTGCTGGGCAACGTCGCCATCGCCAAGGCTTTCGGTGAGTCTCTCCAAATGGCAACTACCATTTTTATACCAGTAAAAATATTTTGAGTAATATAGAATGACAACCAAAAGAATATGTTTAACGATTTGGGAAGGGAAAGTTAAATTTTAGCTATCTTTATAATTATGATTAGGAAGTAAGTTCTTCTAAAATTTTCTACTCGTTTGTTGCCGGTCTGCCCAGGTGGTGGCAAGCCTACGTTTTAAAACCACCTTGACACTGGTGTTTTTCCAGACGCTTAATGATGAACTGTATCACTTAAATTGGGAAAATTTATATCTTTTTCAGAAGTATATTGTGCTTTTGATTATTTAATCAGTAGGCTATCAATTGTGTTTGAAGAATGTTGTAGATTTAAAGAACTAGTATTAAAGAAAAAGAAAGGGCAATGTTATATGGTTTACATCCAAATTAAAAACTATGAGAGATAATACACTGGTTTTTTATGATAGGTAAAAGTTAAACAGAGGTACAGAAAATGAATGTAAATTTAAAGATTGTTACTTTAAGGCAAAAATATTGTGTAAGGAAAAAATTGACAAGAAAAAAGTAGGGCAAATTCTCATTTGGCCTACTTCTCAATTCTCAATTCTCATTTAATATGTACTTCTCAGTACATATTAAATTCTAACATCAATATTTTATTTGTCTTCAAGCATACAATAATTATGCACCGGTCATTGTCAAAGCAGGTTATTTCACAGGAATCCTAATTTTTAAATTACGTTTGACTCTTTTTTATTTCTTCTACAAAAGAGGAACAGATTTTTTTTTTTTAATTTAAGTTTTATTTTGTATTACCACCAACTAATTGATACACAATTATTTATTCCTCTGAGTGAAGTAGATAACAAGGGAGTTATAATTTCTTTTCACTGCACCGAAGATTTTTCTGGGTTAACAAATGATTTACCCCTGTTGATCCCTGTCTGATGTGTGTGGTGGCTGCAGCCAGTGGGGACAGTGTGGACGCCACCCAGGAGCTGCTCACACTGGGCCTCTGCAATGTGCTTGGCTCCTTTGTCAGTTCCACCCCGGTCACCGGTTCCTTCTCCCGGTCGGCTGTCAACCACGCCAGCGGAGTGCAGACCCCCATGGGAGGCCTCTACACAGGTACGGCAACTGCAACCATGCTCATATGGGGTCATAACTAGTGATGTTCATGATTTGGGTAGGAATTAACTCCGAATTAATGTTTCAAGACCAATTAAGTCTGTATCGCAAAATATATATACATATTAATAACACTTTTTTACATTTCTGGTTATGCATTGCTTACACTCATCTATTCGGATGTTCTCTGATTTGATTTTTATCGCTCCAAAGAAATATTTTAGGCTTTTTCTTTTTTCTATTCAAAGTCCCACCTACACATTACCACTTAGATTTTAGTTCTAAAATCAACAATATATCGTTTCAACGTCAGTTGTAAATGTTTTACATTGACGCAAATGTTTTTATGACCAAGTTGATGTTGTCATAAAACACAGTTGTGGGCCAGCAGACCCTCACTTTGGCCTGTGGTGGGAAATATACCATTACAAATATGTCTGTTGTTATAATTCACTTCTAACACAGATTTTTAATACTTTGAAACTTGCAAACACAATTCTGAAACAGTAACATGCTTATTTATTTAATTACTGTAATATAACTTCACAATGTGACTGTAACCTGTGTCAATTTTTTTCCTGCACATTTCTCATAGCCAAAAGATAGATGTTTTAATATTTCAGTAATGATTAAGGTTTAGTTTACAACATGGTAAACTGAAACTTAATATCTTTCACTCCAGAAACAAATTATGTTCAATACCAACGACGAGCTAATCAAAAGCCCAACATGGTAGACTGAAACTTATTTTTTTTCACTTCAGAAACAAATTGTGTTAAATAATAACGACGACCTTGCTAATCAAAAGCGCCTCATTATTGTTATGAGATCATATTTCATCTTGTGGAATAAAATCTAAGGAAAGTACCTACCTATTCTGTAATATACTGTGCTGTTTCACTGTAAATTCTTATAAGAAATGCAGTTTTATTCTTTAGAAGTTAACAAAGTTTAGTTATAGTTAACAAATTCAAGTATATTTTTAAGTATAGTTTAATAAGTTAACAAATTGAAGTAATCTGCGTCCCCTCGTGTGACTCACTATACATTTTCGTGGTCCGTCCGTAGGTTTTCTCATCCTGCTGGCCCTCGGCGCTCTCACTCCGTATTTCTTCTTCATCCCCAAAGCTGCCCTCGCCGCAGTCATCATCTGTGCTGTCATCTTCATGATCGAGTACGAAGTGGTCAAGCCGATGTGGCGGTCCAGCAGTAAGTCACTATATATCACTACATCGCAAGATACAGTGAGACGGGACCTCACATGATGGGTATCGTAAACCTGAATATGAATGAGAGATGAGTGTAGGATGATTGTGGCGCGATCTTGCAGTCTTGTTACTGACTAAGGCCAACATTCTCCTTAGACAGGACTGTTAGTCCAACAGCCAATGGTATCTTGGGACCTACAGTTTAATGTGGGATCCGAATCACAATTTCAACCTCATATAAACGAATTGGTCTAATTATGAGGATGGTCTTAATGGATGAACTAGTATTCACTAGTGCGGACATTAATTCTTACCAGGGAATATCGCAACCACAAGCCATCGCTTATAGCTATCCACAATTCGTGACCTCCAAGTAGCTGAATTACAGGAGGACGCGACCTTCCCAGTCATATAATATATCTATCTAATATGGATACGTAAAATATCCACCTTCAAAAATTCAAGTATTAATTGTGATTTTAAAATGTTTGCAAGTACAATAATTCTTAAATTTAATAAAGCCTTTGAAAGGATATAAAATATATTGTAGGAAAACTTTAAGAAGATCTAGGGTTTTAATTTGTTTTCATAGTGTTTTCTAAAAAAATTACCATAAAGCAATGTAACTAATAAAATATTGAATTTTATTTCTTGTGTGGTGTACATGAGTTCAAAATGACATAAATATTTTACAATTTTTGTCGTACACTCTTCCTAAATATGTAAATATGGTAATATCTTCACCAAATAGATTTTTTTAACCTTAAGAAGTGTTAAAGTGTCCTCGAAATTAGTTAAGTCACCGGTATAAAAAGTGACAGTTACAAAATTACTTTGCAAACTCAACAAATTTCCTTGCAAAATATGCCAACATCAAACAAGAAGTGTAATTATTCTTGGAAGAATCAATAATTGCCTGATAGGAAAACTCAACAGTGTCAAGTAAAATTTATAAAGTAATATTTCTTTAGCCATTCTTGCAGTGGAATCTGTCTTCAATACAATTAGAATTGACTGAAGAATGTAATAACGTTCTCGTTCCTCCGGGAAATATTGTGTTACGGTTGTTGATTAATTTAACAAATTCAATTCTATGTAATTACTTTCATCGATCAGCTTGTCAGTGGAAACAAAGGTGCAGATTTATAGCTTTGGGTAACTTTAATATTCTAATAAAGGATTTTATAATATTTTGTTTTCTAACAAAAGATTGTTATATATGTTTTGGTTGAACATTGATCTCAGAAACGTCTTCAATGATTATCACCAAACTTTGCAAATATAATACAGATAAAAATAATATTTTTACAGATGTTGCGCACTTGATTGTTACATTGAAAATATTAGGTTGTGTTTAGCAATTCTTTTGTTTTAACTCTTAACTTTATAAGACCAATGTGTATATTTTGTAATTTTCAATGAATGATAAAATTTAGATATTCTGAGCTTAGATATCCATATGAATATTATTTTTAATCCAAAACTAAGTTTTTTTTTTTTTTTTAAATGTATGAAAATAGTCAGAGATATTTTTTAGCTAATTTTGCAAACATACAAACTATACTCAAATAGTATCAGAAACCGCCGTTGCAGCAGATATGTCTACTCAGCGAATTCTAATGAAATTTCGGTATATTGTCTATTTCCCCATAAAAACCATGCGGGTGTGAGTATGTAGGTTTGCTGCCATATAGGTTTTGTTAGTAATAAGTTAAATTTTAGCTAGTTAATGTACATAAATTATTTTATCTAGTTATGGTATTTTTTTATTGTCATAAACCCCATAGGGGTTAGTACAAGTATAAGTTAAACCCTTCACAATGAATATGCATAGAAAATTGTATCAATCTATGTCAATAAATGAGCAAAAAAGAAGGTTTTGTCGATTCCTCATATGATATTGCAAGGGAAACATATTTTTTTATTTCCTGCATTACCTTTATTTAAGCTAAGTCAAAAATCCAAATACTTAATTGTTAATTTTTTTTAATGCTCATGATGATGTTAAATACTGTGGACGGGCTCATTATTTAACGTTTGTTTACCTTCACGTCCAGCCCCATTGATGACTGAAATCTGTCATCGTTTGCTGAGTGGTTCCTGGAATCTGGAATCCACTTTCAGCTGTCACTCGCGACATTCGTGAATTCCGATATGGCTAATCAAAGTCAATTTGTATCAAGTAATTGAGGTGCTACTAATGATTTATTTTCTTAGTCTTCATAAATTTGGAAAAAGATGATTACTCTCGACATTGTAGATTGCTAAATTCCTCCACTGTCGTACAGAATTTGTAGAAGCAAGTTGAACGCTCGTCCCACCCGTGAATGCTGGAATCACGTAATGACACGTGTGATTGTCTTGTGTCCGGTTGCAGAGAAGGACCTCATCCCGACCGTGGCCACGTTCCTGCTCTGTCTGCTACTGGGGGTGGAGTGGGGGATACTGGTGGGGGTGGGCATCAACATAGTGCTGCTGATATATCCGTCGGCGCGGCCCTACCTGTTGTGATTGTCTTGTGTCCTGTTGCAGAGAAGGACCTCATCCCGACCGTGGCCACGTTTCTGCTCTGTCTGGTACTGGGGGTGGAGTGGGGGATACTGGTGGGGGTGGGCATCAACATAGTGCTGCTGATATATCCGTCGGCGCGGCCCTACCTGTTGTGATTGTCTTGTGTCCTGTTGCAGAGAAGGACCTCATCCCGACCGTGGCCACGTTCCTGCTCTGTCTGGTACTGGGGGTGGAGTGGGGGATACTGGTGGGGGTGGGCATCAACAAAGTGCTGCTGATATATCCGTCGGCGCGGCCCTACCTGTTGTGATTGTCTTGTGTGGTGTTGCAGAGAAGGACCTCATCCCGACCGTGGCCACGTTCCTGCTCTGTCTGGTACTGGGGGTGGAGTGGGGGATACTGGTGGGGGTGGGCATCAACATAGTGCTGCTGATATATCCGTCGGCGGGGCCCTACCTGTTGTGATTGTCTTGTGTCCTGTTGCAGAGAAGGACCTCACCCCGACCGTGGCCACGTTCTTGCTCTGTTTGGTACTGGGGGTGGAGTGGGGGATACTGGTGGGGGTGGGCATCAACATAGTGCTGCTGATATATCCGTCGGCGCGGCCCTACCTGTTGTGATTGTCTTGTGTCCTGTTGCAGAGAAGGACCTCATCCCGACCGTGGCCACATTCCTGCTCTGTCTGGTACTGGGGGTGGAGTGGGGGATACTGGTGGGGGTGGGCATCAACATAGTCCTGCTGATATATCCGTCGGTGGGGCCCTACCTGTTGTGATTGTCTTGTGTCCTGTTGCAGAGAAGGACCTCACCCCGACCGTGGCCACGTTCTTGCTCTGTTTGGTACTGGGGGTGGAGTGGGGGATACTGGTGGGGGTGGGCATCAACATAGTGCTGCTGATATATCCGTCGGCGCGGCCCTACCTGTTGTGATTGTCTTGTGTCCTGTTGCAGAGAAGGACCTCATCCCGACCGTGGCCACGTTTCTGCTCTGTCTGGTACTGGGGGTGGAGTGGGGGATACTGGTGGGGGTGGGCATCAACATAGTGCTGCTGATATATCCGTCGGCGCGGCCCTACCTGTTGTGATTGTCTTGTGTCCTGTTGCAGAGAAGGACCTCATCCCGACCGTGGCCACGTTCCTGCTCTGTCTGGTACTGGGGGTGGAGTGGGGGATACTGGTGGGGGTGGGCATCAACATAGTGCTGCTGATATATCCGTCGGCGCGGCCCTACCTGTTGTGATTGTCTTGTGTGGTGTTGCAGAGAAGGACCTCATCCCGACCGTGGCCACATTCCTGCTCTGTCTGGTACTGGGGGTGGAGTGGGGGATACTGGTGGGGGTGGGCATCAACATAGTGCTGCTGATATATCCGTCGGCGGGGCCCTACCTGTTGTGATTGTCTTGTGTCCTGTTGCAGAGAAGGACCTCACCCCGACCGTGGCCACGTTCTTGCTCTGTTTGGTACTGGGGGTGGAGTGGGGGATACTGGTGGGGGTGGGCATCAACATAGTGCTGCTGATATATCCGTCGGCGCGGCCCTACCTGTTGTGATTGTCTTGTGTGGTGTTGCAGAGAAGGACCTCATCCCGACCGTGGCCACGTTCCTGCTCTGTCTGCTACTGGGGGTGGAGTGGGGGATACTGGTGGGGGTGGGCATCAACATAGTGCTGCTGATATATCCGTCGGCGGGGCCCTACCTGTTGTGATTGTCTTGTGTCCTGTTGCAGAGAAGGACCTCACCCCGACCGTGGCCACGTTCTTGCTCTGTTTGGTACTGGGGGTGGAGTGGGGGATACTGGTGGGGGTGGGCATCAACATAGTGCTGCTGATATATCCGTCGGCGCGGCCCTACCTGTTGTGATAGTCTTGTGTCCTGTTGCAGAGAAGGACCTCATCCCAACCGTGGCCACGTTTCTGCTCTGTCTGGTACTGGGGGTGGAGTGGGGGATACTGGTGGGGGTGGGCATCAACATAGTGCTGCTGATATATCCGTCGGCGCGGCCCTACCTGTTGTGATTGTCTTGTGTGGTGTTGCAGAGAAGGACCTCATCCCGACCGTGGCCACATTCCTGCTCTGTCTGGTACTGGGGGTGGAGTGGGGGATACTGGTGGGGGTGGGCATCAACATAGTGCTGCTGATATATCCGTCGGCGCGCCCCTACCTGTTGTGATTGTCTTGTGTCCTGTTGCAGAGAAGGACCTCACCCCGACCGTGGCCACGTTCCTGCTCTGTTTGGTACTGGGGGTGGAGTGGGGGATACTGGTGGGGGTGGGCATCAACATAGTGCTGCTGATATATCCGTCGGCGGGGCCCTACCTGTTGTGATTGTCTTGTGTCCTGTTGCAGAGAAGGACCTCATCCCGACCGTGGCCACGTTCCTGCTCTGTCTGGTACTGGGGGTGGAGTGGGGGATACTGGTGGGGGTGGGCATCAACATAGTGCTGCTGATATATCCGTCGGCGCGGCCCTACCTGTTGTGATTGTCTTGTGTCCTGTTGCAGAGAAGGACCTCATCCCGACCGTGGCCACATTCCTGCTCTGTCTGGTACTGGGGGTGGAGTGGGGGATACTGGTGGGGGTGGGCATCAACATAGTGCTGCTGATATATCCGTCGGCGCGGCCCTACCTGTTGTGATTGTCATGTGTCCTGTTGCAGAGAAGGACCTCATCCCGACCGTGGCCACGTTCCTGCTCTGTCTGGTACTGGGGGTGGAGTGGGGGATACTGGTGGGGGTGGGCATCAATATAGTGCTGCTGATATATCCGTCGGCGCGGCCCTACCTGTTGTGATTGTCTTGTGTCCTGTTGCAGAGAAGGACCTCATCCCGACTGTGGCCACGTTCCTGCTCTGTCTGCTACTGGGGGTGGAGTGGGGGATACTGGTGGGGGTGGGCATCAACATAGTGCTGCTGATATATCCGTCGGCGCGGCCCTACCTGCACATCGAGAAGGCTAAGGTATCTCGCCCACTTGTCCGGTATACAGCTAGGATAAATCCCACCAAATCCATGTAAATCATCGTGTAGTTTTTCTCTAACACTTAAGAGATGTCAGAGATATGATATGCTTTTCGCAGGAAAAGCAGGAAAGAACATGAGTATTTCAGTAGAATCTTCCTTGTCACAGATCAGATTCAGTTTAATTCACTTAGTTTATTGACACAATAACGTTACATGAGTAGCTTACAGCAGTAACTGGTGTCTTGTCATATGGTAAATAATAACACATTACCTTACCGAGATGGCCACTCAAACCTCAGTAGGTTTTTGGCCTCGCCAACAACAAGTCACCATTGCTCTCTATCTTCCATCCATTCTGCCTCTGCTCTCATCTTTATTATCTCATCTTTATCTTCACTTGATCCTGCCACCTTAGTCTAGGTCGTCCCAGTGGTCGTTTTCCTTGAGGTTGCCTCTCTAACACCATTCTTAACATTGAATCTTCTTCTCTCCTCTTTACATGTCCAGCCCACCTCAGTCTTCTACTTTTTATTCGGGCTATTATATCAGGATCTTTGTATAGTTCCCTGAGCTCTTTGTTTGTCCTGATCCTCCACACACCATTTTCATTGATAGGACCGTAGATGGTCCTTAGTATTTTGTTCTCAAAAACTATTAATTTTTTTTCTTGATTCTTCGTTATTGTCCAGGTTTCCGATCCATAAAGTACTACTGGTTGTATTATTGTCTTGTACAGTTTTGATTTTGTTTTCTTTGACAGTAATTTACTTTTGAGTAATGTTTTGAGAGCCCAGTAGCAGTTGTTCCCAAGAAGTAACCTGGCATTTATCTCCACTTCCTCTCATTTTCATTTTCAATAGTCACTCCCAGGTATTTAAATGTTGTAGTTTTTTTTCAAATTTATGATCCCTAACTTTAAAATAATTAGTATTAAAATGAAAATCCATATTTTCAAGGTGTCGTCCAACTATTAGGTATTTTGTCTCTTCATCACTAATTTCTAAACATACTTCTCTGGCTTTTTTTATTAGAGTCTCTGCAAGAGTTTTTAAGCCATTTACATCCTCTGCCAACAAAGTCAGCACATTACATGTTAATTTTAATAACACATTACATGTGTTATTAAATTTAACACATTACATGAAATAAAATTATAATGAATGTAGTCTATTTCATCTTAAAATGCATGGTTACGTACCAATTGAAGTGTCTGATAGGAATTCTGGGATGGAATAGTATGCCATAGATAATAATTCTTCCTTCATTATTTATTTTAGTGCACTAATACTTAAGCTTTTATATTTATTTGGTAAATTATAATACAACTTAAGGCCAGTGTAACTATGGGGCCATTAAAACAAACAAAAAATCATAAATATTTTACATCATTTTTGACGGACTATTAGCTAATATTACATTATGATAGGAATTGTGAATCGGAGTAAAATATTAACTCAGGTGGGTTACTCGTAAAAATCGTTATATGGTCTCTTGAGCCGGCTAGAAACAAGAATGAACTGAAGTATCCCTGAATTATTTCGCTGCTCTGAACTATTCAGGCAGTGGACCAGACAGGGAGGCGAAGGCATAAAGTCTTGGCATAGAATTTTAATAAAGCTTGGTCCTCTAAAATGATCCTACTTGTTTTCCACCTTTGGTAGTGTTATCCATCATTGAATCATTTTTTTGTTGTTACTTGTATGATGATGTTAGACTAAAAGCAAGCTAAACAAAAATAAAAGATTATTGTTATAAAAGACAATTATTCATAATTTGATCAACTATAACTCAAGTCAATATCAGCATAGTGGAACCTCCATAATAAACCTTCGTCATCGGGGTCAAGACCATGAGGGATAAGATCGATAACAGAAATTTTTTACTAGTGTACATGTTGCTTGAAATTGAGCAATTTTGTTACTACACTGATAAACCATTTCATTTTCTATATAATAGAGAAATTTTTATTATTTATTTTTATTTTTTTTTAAATAATAATTCTTGGTAAACATTTTAGTAAGCCTACGTACACTTTGCCATCGTTACTAATATGACCTTGATCGTCAACACCATCCCCAGTCCCCACCCAGTATTTTCATTATGATTACTTGAAAATAATAATATTATTTATTTATCCCTTAGACCTCTCTTCAGATAAAGAAACAATCAAATGAAAATATTATTGGTTTAATGTACATTGTGTACCATTTACAAGTACTAATGTGTCCTCTGACATGTGTCACAGAGCCGCAGTGGTGCTGAGTACCTGTTGGTGACCCCCGACAACAGCCTCTACTTCCCCGCCGTAGACTTCATGAGGGCCCAGGTGGACCGGGCGGGGGTGACCAAGGGGCGGGGGCAGCTGCCAGTGGTGGTTGACTGTCGTTACATCCTCGGGGCGGACTTCACCGCTGCCAAGGTAACGGACTAGTGTAGGTCGTGAGGGACCGAACGGCTGTGACCTAGTAATGGGGGTGACCAAGTGGCGGGGGCAGCTGCCGGTGGTGGTGGACTGTCGTTACATCCTGGGGGTGGACTTCCCTGCGGCCAAGCTAACAGGGTATAGTGCTTCATCTTGATATCTTTTTGGGATAATTTTATTTGAGACCTAAACATTTCAATAATAACAAAGAACTCAAATTTAGTATACTCTCATAGATCTGGCCATGATGGAACTAAACCTTTGGCCTCATTTTGAATGGGGGTAGTCTATCCGGCTACCTTAGCTATCAAAGGCTGATTAGAGAGTCCACTGTTAAATCTTCCGAGTAGTGATGGTCAAATCCAGGAATTTTGAATCTCGAATCCGAATCCGAATCCTAAAAAATCAAATCTCGAATCTCGAATCCTCGAATCTCGAATCCCGAAACAAGGATTAAATTTACAGATTTATTCTCTCTCTATAATGTCAATGTCAATCTCATTCTTAGAGTTAACAAACTGTATTACATAAATAGGCCAAAGGCCTGCTCAGTTAAAAAAGAACAAAAAAACGGCAAATTGAAATTATAATAAATATTAACACTAAGGAATGAAGTGGTTCAACAAACCAACGCCATTTATCAAGAAATGTTTATTTTTTATACTTATTGATTTAACTGAGACAGGTTCTTACTTAGAGATTATCATAAAAATTGTACTTTGAAAATGTACACTATTAGACATAATTATTTTTATTTCTATGTATTTATTTAGCTACTTTTTGCTATTTAAAAAACGGAGTGTATGATGAAAAAATCAATAAAAAACAATGAAAGTTGAAAGCTATGAACATCAAAATGTAATAAATATATTTGTATTGTTTAATTTTAAAAGATATATTTAATGTGATTTGAAGTTTTTCATTTAAAAATTATATTAAATTATAATAAGATGCTTTTAACATTATAAAACAGTAATTCAATTAAAGATTGATTTATTTAACAATACTTTGCCATTTTCCCTTTGATTGGAAAGTCACACAACTTTGGTTGAAATTTTATTAAATTTGTAATAATTAGACGAATCAAACGAGCCATCCCTTAGTTTTCTATTGCAATTGGTTCAGAAAATAGCACTTGGTACTAGGAGCAAAAAACACCCCTCTTGAATAAATTACTGCCGGAGGTCGGACAATAGATGAGCTGAACAATAGATCGTCTGGAGCGTCCTTGGAATGTGGCCGCGTGTATTTGTGCCGTTCCTCATTAGCGAGACCGCCGGCCGAGAACGCCAGCCGCGATCGCCGACCGAGATCGCCGGCCGCGATCGCGGCCGCCGCGCTGTTCGGCAGTTCCCGACCCAATAAATTCCCGAGTAAAAAAAAAAATCCCGCCCGATGATCGTGACAAATTTTTTCCCGAAAATTTCCCGAAATTTCGGGTCCCGTCCATCCCTAATTATTACTCAGACACAGTGCGTCGGCGGCTCGGCGCCGCGCCGTGATGGCGTAATCTGTCGGTGGACTCGAGATTCGATTCTCGAATCTCGTTCATCGAATCTCGGATCCGAATCTTTTCTTAAGATTCGGTGGATTCGAGATTCGAGATTCGGATTCGACACATCCCTACTTCCGAGGAAAATCAATCCAATAATTGCTGCAAACTCTTTATTAATTTTTCCCTGATCATAGTTTTCAGCATGCTTCCCTCACATCTTACCCTCGTGTGTTGCAGGGCATCGCCTCCCTGATCCTCGACTTCAGCCGTCGCCGCCAGCCGCTCTACTTCTACAACCCTCGCCCCACGGTGTTGGCTGTGTTGAAGGGCGTATGCATCGACCACTTTGTACATCTCGCCTCAGAGGAGGAACTGGACCGCGTCATACGAGGTGACAAACACACAGCTAAAGTATTCATTGCCAACTCACACGGCCTAAATATAAAGAACTAACTTTACTGACTAAGTGGCAGGGGCGTTGCTAGTAATTTTTTTTTTTTTTTTTTTTTGTGGCGGGGGGGGGGGAGAGCTTCAAATATCCCAATTCAGTTATGGGCTTTTCCCAACTGATTTTTGCGGGTTTCCCAACTCTTAGGGCTCAAATTTGAAGTAAACCTCACATTATAAAAGCACATAAAATACACAATGGCAACATTAATAAGGCAGCAGTCGCACTGAATTCAAAACGTGAAGACGCACATGGTCATTCTGATCAGGTCTAATAAAATTATGTTGTAATTACCATAAAATTGTAAAAATATTAATATTAAATATCTGAACTTTTAAATATGCTTAAGATTATAAAATAAAAATTGGATAAATCACCAATAACTCTGAAACTTTGGTATATCTATAAATTGTGAATTCATATAAAAAATAAACTTGATGATACAAGATAGAAAGGCATACCTTAGTTTACTTAATAATTGAAAGTAGTCAGTGTTAGCCTGGCATTGACGCACAGTGTCGATTCGAGCATGTACTCGACCAAAGCTACCACTGGACTGTCAGGAGGGGGTGGAAGTGACAGAAAGTAGGTCACGGCATTCCTGGAATGAGGCGTGTGAAGTACAGTTATGGATGACACTACCGACATCCAATAATTACTATTTTTATGCAAAAAAAGTGCCGAACCGGTCATTTTGACAGCTATGCAAGCTCAAAGGGTTAAATAGGCTATTATTTTGGTCAAACCGTATTTCATAATTAGGCACATTGTTGATCCAAAAATGTCATATAAGCCTAATATTAAGTAGAGAGCATGTAAATATATCATTAAAATAATTTTAAAAGTTAAAGTTGTTGAGTATTGTGTGGTTGAGTTGTGAAATTTTTATTGACAGTACTCTCAATAATTGTAAGTTAAGAGTTTTAAAATAGCTCATCTAAAACTTTTTGATTGAGAGTCTTCTTCGCCCTTATAAAAACACCGAAAACATCTGTCCACATCCCCCTGTTTCACACAAGGTATCTTTTATATTTATTGGTAAAATATATATTTTATTGTAAATTAAAGTTATATCTCAGTCTGTCATACCAGATATATCATTAAAAATAAATGGTATTAGTACAAAAAAATCTTAAAAGTAAGGAAAATTGAGTTATTTTGTAATGTCACTGGGAGAAAAATTTTAACTATTTCAAACTTTTAAAGTATTATAGGGACCTAATATAACTATTCAACTAAACCATTACCAAGGTTTAAAAAAACTTTTGTGAAAAAGACCAATGATAAGTTTCATTATAAGTCCATTTCAGACCAAAACTTACCCCTGAACAAAACCTCTAAGTGAGAATTGCAGTGGAAATTCATTTTATCACAAATTATATTTTGCCAACCAGGAATAAGGAAATCTACATATTTTCTGAAGAGTTATCATTTGTACTACAGTTGATGTAATCACTTTTTACTGATAAAATGCTCAATCCCTGTATGAGTATTTCACATTGTCCATATTGCACAAAACAATATGCTGTGCTCCCCATTGCACATCAAGTTGTGGGCATTTTTTTTCCTTTCTACGATGTATAGAATATTTATTTCCTATGAAGAATTATATTTCTATTGTATGTGTTGCAGAAAACTCTAAACCCAGCCCTTTCATTGAAAGTCATACAGTGGAAATGCCAGCGTTGGATGAGCTCTCCTATAGGAGAAGAAGCAAATCAAAAGATGACGAAGAAAAAGAAGTGAATCATTTACAAGAGCCCCTCCTCAACAACGGAGTTAAACTATCGATCGTGAGAAATCCCAGCAGCAATGTAGAGAAGAGTTGACTCGCACCCAACGAGTGATCAAACATGGACAAAATGTGGACGATAGTCTCCTCCAACAAAAGAGAGCGATAAGAATCTAATTCAACCAACGTAAATTTAAAGCCAGTGAACCAATATTTTTCTTAATTATAAACATAAACAGTTTATAATGTACATCTATACATATTTATAGTCCGGTTAAACAGCGGTGGCGGCTGAGGGATTAGGACGGCCGGGGAGGCCTCCCTTCTCCTCGCCAACCCTCGGTCGGCCGCTCCGGGCCTGGGCCATGAGTCACCCACTGGGCAAGAGGTTCGATTAGTAAAATTTCGTTATTTCGCAATATATTGTCATCTAAATGCCATTTTTGAAACCTTCATAAAATTACAAGAAAATCAAGCCCAAGAACGATGTTAATACGGGGGTTGTAAATATTTTAACTCTTAATTTAATTTTGGACCTGGAATACTCAATGTTATCGTATTAACATCATTCTTGGGCTTGATTTTCTTGTAATTTTATAAAGGTTTCAAAAATGGCATTTAGATGACAATATATTTCAAAGTAACGAAAGTTGTACTAATCGCACCTCTTGCCCAGTGGGTGACTCATGGCCCAGGCCCGCAGCGGCCGACCGAGGGTTGGCGAGGAGAAGGGAGGCCTCCCCGGCCGTCCTAATCCCTCAGCCGCCACCGCTGTTTAACCGGACTTAGTACGTGACACGGATTTTGTACAAGGAACTCTTGAAAATCAATACAGTATGAACTCCTGTACTCCTGTAACTGGTTTTCAATACTGGTTTTGAAAACCAATACAGTTGTACAGAAAAATCTACAGTTTTCATCCGATTTTAATGATTTTGGTGTCATTAGATAGAGCTCGGTGAGAAGTTGTTTCTAAAGTAAATTGGTAAATATCTATCCAAACAGAAGGGCCCTAGAAGCAATTAAAGTTTTTAATTTCTCCATTTGATTTTGATGAGGAAATTTAAAATATTTCAAGTTAACAGCTGTAACGAGTAAACACAGTATTTACACCAGTGAGAACATCTGTCTATTCAAATTATAGAGATTATGATTTAAACCTTCTAAATGCATTGGTTAACGGAACCAATAAAAATCGTAAACAGTAAAATTTACTGAAACTAAATTGATCGATATCGAGCAACAAAAACACTAGTGTTAATAGAATATCGAATTGGTTTCATAACAGATAAAAATAATGCAAATTATGAAAACAAGCAATATAAAATACAAACACTAAGACATACCGAACACCCTAAAATGAAATCCTTTCTTAAAGAAATTCTTTGGTTGTTTGCCTTCACTTGTGAAAGAGATTCATACTGAAAAATTTCACAGTTGATAAAAAATTTATCTTTACAAAGACAGCCTGGCGTTTAACAGGGCAGTTTTTTTATAAACTATAGAAGAGAAATGGTTGTGTGAGTAAACGTACTGGTTATTATCTTTTTTTTTTTTTTAAGAGGTTGGCGGACCTCTTTTTGCCTTACTTTTAGACTCTTGATCTGTGCGTGGATCGTTATTAGACAAAGTAAGGGGGTGAGCCGCTACAGTACAAGGTGAAAGGTACTGATAAAAGTCACTGGCCAGAATGCAGATTCAAACCCACAACATCGCTGTCATGGTCCCGAAATCCGGCGCGCTAACCACTACGCCACCGACTCACCCTAAATATTATATACATATATTGTGTAAATATTCTGACTTTGAGTTTTATATATAAATAATATTAGATTCTGATGCCCTTAGAGGTGAGCCCCTGTATAGGATGAAAAGTTACACCCATTGTTATGCCATTGTGGAATGATTTTATGTAACATTAATTTTACATAACTGAAGAGGCTTGGACTGTAGGGTGCTCATTGTGAAAGATGATGTTTTCACTTTTTCTTTCTGACAGTGCTGGCAATTTTATTAAAATGTTTGAATTATTTTATCTGGTTATAATCTGAAATTTGTTTTATTTCCAAAAGGAAAGGACATAAGAGGTCACAGGTTCGATAACTCGGATTTCTACACAATTTGAGTATCTTAATCTACTTTTCCAAAAATAGTTTAAGTAATCTTTCTACTTACTCATGATATTGCCTCCTGGATTAATTTCGAACACAATAAAAAATCAAACATTTTCTTTCTACGGTTATTTCAAGATCACTGTTACTTAAAAAAAGACAATGAACCAGAAAAAGCTCATAATTAAGTTACTGATGACGCACAATTAACAAATAAGTGTTAGATATAGCAATGGTGTCACGCCAAGAGGGCAACGAGTTTATAAATAATGCTTTCATTAGGTTAAGATACTGACAGAAGTATTAATGGTTTGTGTCCTTGCTGGTTAGTTGAACAAGTATCTGGTAAATTTAGTTAGTAAGATTTTAAACTAAGTTCTACATTGTGTAATACTGCAGCTTTACATATTTCTATAAAATTTATTGGTGTAAAATTACTTAATTGGATTATTTATGTCCGATTGCTATATTATTCTTCAACACAAATTTGATCTTAACAGTTTGACTGTTTTTCAAACACAGAAATTTTTTTACTGTGTATAATTGTTATAATGATGTTTTGAAATGTACCAAAGTGATCTTTTTCTGTGACAGGTTAATGTGGACAGTAAAATATTTTGTAAATTAATGTGTTAGTTTCAATTTAAAAGTTTATCTACGTATAACAAGAGTTTTGTTACTAATTTTTTTTATTTTTTTTTATTTTTTTTTTTTTTTTTGTCGTGATTTGTATTGATTGAAATTTACTTACTCTCCTGGTCCATGTAAGCTATAGTAGATGTAGTTTTCCTCAGTCATTTTCTTGTCAGCAATAAAAGTACTGTACTTAGAATAAAATTTGCCTTCTTTCAGGATTTGACAAGGAAATAAACCACAGATTTCCTGAATAAAATTCATGCATGATAAGAAAAGAGCTTTAATGCATACTGGAAAAAAAAAATATAAAATTACCATTATTTATTCTTAACATTTATCTACCCTAAATAGTTTTTAGTTTTGTAACAACATTCAAATCTGTTACATATTTTCAAAATTTTTCTATTTATTTAGTCAATTTCATTTATTTGGACAAGTGGTATACGGTTATATTGTTGTGTATTATTTTTATTGAATAGATTTTATATTATTTAGTCATGGACCAATGGTTGATGATTTGTTGATAAGGCTATTTTTATAACTTTTTGGTATGTTTTACATTTTAATTTTGTAATCTTTTAAAATGTCTACTGATTTTTATTTCAGTTTTTTTTTTAGCTTTTAATAACGGCAAATTTTATGTGTCTTTGAAAAATAATTATTTTATTTTTCCAACAAATGAGAGTTTTTTATTGTAAATTTTTTTAAATTAAAGTTTTATTTTGTTGTAAATGTTCCGCCACATAACTACCATGTTCACCTGTACCGGTGACAGAGCTTATATTATTAGTATTTATTTGGTTCAGTAGACTTAACTCTTAAGCTTCAAAAGCTCGTTTATGTTTAGGTTAAGACTAAAGATATCTTTGCAAGTTTAATTCACTTACACTGTTTAGCTTATGACCTGACATTTCTGTGATGTTTACAATGATATATGTTTATGACTTATTTCTTGTAAACCTTGATGTTTTTTAATAAATCTTTATAAAGATAATGTTTTTATTTTTTAACCAAATTTTATTAAGTCCTCAAACTATGAATTTTTTAACTCTTAAAATATAATCAAACAAAAATTCAAAATGCATTACTTAAGAAGGATGTTATTTAAATTTCACAATTATGTTATCTTCACTCTAAAATGTCACTAAGAAATTGTTTGCTGTCCTAGAAATATAACCAGGGTTTAATTGATCTATTTTTATTTTTAGCTGTCCTGGGACTTTTAGACCACCCGATGTGTCTTTTCTCATCTATACATTAATGCTTAAAATAAAATAATTTTGTAAAAATTAAAGTGATAGCTAGTTTGATATAAAGCATCACATTACTGTATTGTTCTCTGTAACATTTAGCTTAATTCAAAAACAGTGTTACAATTATTATTGCGAGTGGTATTATAAAAATATTTCAATATCTGCATTCTACTCAGCAGTGATGAAACATAAAATACAGAAAACATAAAAATAATATTTTTGTCTCCATGGATTTAATTAGTTTCACAGCAGGAGATAAGAGTTCAATTCAGGAAGACGTTTCACTTGATCTACCAATTAAGTTTTTGTCTCTTAAATAATAAAAAAAACTTAAATAAATAGACACAACAATTAATAAATTGTTTTTTGTTTGTTTTTTATTGTAAAGCAAAAAATGGTTCTAGGTATTATTTTGTTTGAAAACTAGGTTTAATATTACTTAAGTCATAATGAATGTTCAAGAGTATTACAAATTTCTCTATTAAAACAATAACATCACCCCAAAACCACAAAGAGCCACAAAAACATGGTTTTTGTAGGTTTTATGGGTTTGTATGGTTTTTATGTTTAGTTTTCTATTTTGTAACTATGTAATTATAGTTTGTGTTAGAAACTGTGTTTTATTGTGTTTTTTATATTATTATTAATACAACTTTTTCATTTTATTTATTTTGGGTGTTTTTTACGCCAGTGGCACGTTTTGACGGGGAACGGTCCAAACCCCAATCTTGTTACTATCTAACATCGACCAGTTTGTTAGAAAGCATCATTAATTAATAGCCTAATGACAAATGGCAACTGGGTTCGGAATCGAACCTTTAAAAAGCTACTATCTTTTCTCAGGATCGAACCGGCAACCTTTGGATTCAAAGGCAAACATTATAACCACTCAGCTACCCAGCCAGTTTAACATTAAAATTTTAAACTGGCTATTAAAATGTTATAATGTTAAACATTGTATTAAAATAATACAAAGCTTCATACAAGTTTTACAAAAACAAATATCCAAGGTTAAACATTGACAACGGATGATATTATAAAGACATACAGTCCAGAACATAATTTTTTCACCATTTTAGGTTAATAAGTCATTAATAACAATATAGTTTTCTTTTTAATAGATTTGAGTTTATAATAAAATTTCATTTTTTTTAGTTTATAATAAAATTTTCATCCTGAGCTTTCCACAGAACTTGGTTTTCTATAACAGAGACTTCCCTGCCCGGCAGGTATTGATGCGGTTGTTTGAGGAGGTTTAAATTGCTAAGTTTCGCAGCCCTTCATCACATTCCACCTCTGTCAGCTGTAGACCATATCATTTGTTGGTCAGGTCGAACTGTGACGGGCCAAAAAAAACCCCTAGACCGATTAAATTCCATTAATCCATGAGGCATCTACACCCACCCTATTATAAGCCTTTTTACCGTCACTAGATTTAATCTGTTTATTATTAGTAAAATATAGGGTCGGGTATGTTGAAATTGTTTTGACCTCAAATGGAATAGCGCACTAGGCTTCCAGAATATGATTCCGTCAGCTGGACGCAACGCCTGGTGACCGGCCTAGTTTATTGTAGCCGCACGTGTCTGGAATGCGCTGACGTTGTCCCAGCCTATGGCCTGGAAAACCAGGCCAACTCGTGCAACAAGTTACAGTAATGTTGATTTTGGCCGTTAGGGCCAATATTCAGTACCGTGCACCAGACGGTAAAGGTGAGCACGTGAGCGGCTTCCCCCTCCCTGGAGGGGAGAAGTGGTGGTGGACAGCTGGACAGCTGTCGGTTGTCAGTCGGTAGTCCGCGATTAGCTTTCAATTAATTAACATATCGACCACCCGGGGCTTCGGCCCCGGGACGGGTTAAAGCTCGGTTGCACCACCTTCCCCAGTTTAAATCATTCAATCCTAACTTGTAACTGATAGCTCTTGGTCGTTGTGAATTACCTGCCGCGAATTGTATGTCGTGTGACTTAAATGTTTTGTTCATCTCTGTTTACCATTGTAATGTGAATGTCGTTGTTGTAATAAAATATTAATTTAGTAGCTTACTTCGAGTTGTTATTCGGCCACCCTGTCACAGAACCAAAATGGTAGTTACAGCATTGGAGCTGCAAAAATAGACCACAATATCCTCCAGGTTCTGTAAAAAAATAGTAAAGCATCAGCAATGCTGGAGATCAAACTGATAACATACACCGTAGTCATTGAACAAAAGTGATTTCAATTAATAAAACCAGCCACAGTTCTGTTTAATGCGTTACTTTCTGCATGGAAAACCCAGATTTTAATATCATACCCAGATGAAATCCGTGCTAAAGGAATGTGAAGCGTGAGAAAGGGGCTTTATTAAAAAGTTAAAATACCATACCAGTAAGCAATAACTTTCATATTAGCTGAAGTTCAACTTTTGTGTAATTTTTCTATTCTCATTTAAAACAGTTTATTATTGCAATATTAAAAATTAATAAAAACCAAATACAACTTTTATTTGAATTTATTGCCATTCAAATTTTTTAAGTACATTGTGTAGTACTTTCAGTTTTAAAGACATGTCATGTAATTAATAAAATAACACAATTAATATAATAATATTTCTCAAGATTCTTAATAATAACTAATTTAAGGTTTTAAGTTATTTGCGGTATATAATGTAATTCCCCAATAGTTATATTTAATAAAATTAAAAAAAAAATAGTGTGTGTATTGAATTAATGGGACACTCTCATTTATGTTTAAAATAATATTTAATCTACTATTAATACAAAACTCATACATTTCAGCACATCTATACTTATTTAATACGCTAAGTGTTTTATTGTGTAGAAAACTCCTCCTAAAACTTTGTACTGTATTTCAAGTTTTTGGAGTTGTTGTATAGGGCTTGGTGTGTAGTTGTTTCCTGGGCCAAAAAATTATGAAAAACGGAAAATAAGGGTGCTATACAAAAATTAAATTTGAAATTTTCCCATTAGAATTGGGATTGGGTCAAGCATTTAAAACATCTCTTAATGTACGGCTCTAAATATGTATAGTTTTTGGTGGTATACCTGATTATTCACAATATTGGTGGTCGCATGTCGTTTATTTAGAACTAAATGTAACTTTTGTACAATATCAAAATAAATTGCTCGATTTCGAGCAAAGTTTATCTAACTATCAATAATAATAATGGTGTACTCCAACGGTAGCCTACAACGTAGCGAGTGGAATTCTCTACCACAATCCCCAGGGGAGGTACCCGTCTACGTGGGCTCACATGAATGCAGCATCAGACATGGCGTCGCGTCGCGCGCCGCGCCGAGCCCAATGTCGTATGTATGAGGCATAAGCCGATCAGGGTCCCTGGGGCAACGTATAAACCTGCATCCATTTGATTGCCTTTCTTGGTGGAAATATTTAAATGAATATTTAGTTCAAACTAGTTTATTTTCGAAATTAAAAATAAGATCATTTTTCAAAAATAAACATTTCAATACAAAAATGTATTATTTTTCTTACATATTTTGATATTTTTAATTTTTTAATCTCACGTTTCTTATAAAACAAAAGTGTAGTTAAATTATTTTTATATTGGTTTTCAAAAATGTATTTTAAATATTAATCAGGAAATAAAATTATAACGTGATATAAAGTTGTTTTTTATTACAAAAATAAGGACACTAATGGGAACTTTGTAGCAACATTTGTTATGCTGATGAAATAAAAATTAAATGTTATTGATGACTCATTTTTTTATGATTTTCTACCCCTGAATAACTACTATTAAAAAGTTTACACGGTTAGAGTATTTAAGTCACTTAAAAATTGCCAGAGTAAAGTGACTTATAAGTTTGACCAGCCCACTTATAACTTCGTTTGACTTAGTATGACCACACACTTAGCTTGACCAGTTCAACTTGTAACTTCTAAGCACACTTTATACCATTTTAAGTAGTTTTCATCTTTTGAGTACCATAACGTACCGTAGTGTGTTTGTAAAGTAGTAATTGGTATAATTCAGGGTAAGGACGCAAAAACTTGCTAGCCCAAGTTTTAACGGCTACCAATTACTTACAACTTGCATGGACTAATTTGTCATATAAAAGTTTTAATGATTTAGACCAAACTGAAATCTTTTTGTACATCATATTTCTATTGGGAGAAACATTAAATTAGGAGAGAACGCTAGAATTTGTTTAATATCCTTTCTAAAAATTCTTTATATTATAATTTTAATACCCAATCACTTTAAACACCAGAAACCTCTCCAAATTATTATAAAAGTATTACTTTTTCCAACAACCTAAAAGTCAATAAGATGTTTTTATATTGTAAAACAACGTGAAAAGTATGTATAACTACACAGTTTTATGGATGCCTTATTTGGCTGTAGTTATCTGATTATATTTACTAAATTTCCATAATATTTATTTATGCACTTTGCAATTTATTCAAGTCCCAGAATCACATATATTTTACAATTATGCTCATAATGTACAACCCTGTAAAAAGTTGAATAAAAATTATTACGAAAGAATAATTTTTTTATTTGACTTTGCCTATATATTAACTACTGAGTAATAAAACAACTATCAATATCACATTAAATGACAATTGCAGCAAACTCAGCAGCCTACGAGATAAGAGAGAATGTTGAGATGAAGCAGGGTCTATGTTTTATTTATCACACACGTTTTCATTTCAAATTCCTTCAGTTCCGTTGTAGCGGCTTATTCCACTTAAGAGTCTTCCACTGTTCCCATTTTAAAACATGTATTTTTATGTTGTGCAATAAATTCTTTTCACATGTTTAAGTAATATCTATATGTTACTATTGTCATTTATTAAGAAAAAATCTGGTTTCGAAAACAAGTACTGTTTGAACAGCCAAGATTGTATCAGTTCAAAGATTTTTTTTAATTGGGGGTTTGACCTTGAGGAATTGATTGGAGCTGGTCCCATAGCAGGGAAAATCCATTGTCGTCCAAGAGCCATTAAAATCATCATGATAGATTTTTTGGCTGTACTAAATTTAACAAAAATCAGCTAATATGTATAAATCAATGTGTTACATCTTTAACCTAAGGTTCAAACAAATTTATAACGAAGTGCAGTACCCATTGGCCTAGCGAGTAATTAAAACGAACAAGCTCGTTTTAAAAAGGAAGAGGGCAAGTGAGCAGAACCAAAAAGCTTTGTCTGAGAAAGAAAATGACAATTAATAATTTTATTGAAACCAAGCTTGGTCCCCAAGGAACTAACTCTAAAACCATATGTGAAAATTACAAATTAATTCGTAGAGATTTGCATCGATCCTCCCAGTTCATTGATAAATTACCAAAATAATTACCAAATAAAAATTTATGCACTTTGTCACTTTTACTTTACTTACGACAGCTTTCCTCAAACACGTTAAACTGCGTTTAACTTAAACGTAGTTTAATTCAATACTAAACATGTGGTCAACTTTCATTTAAACTCAGTTGGTTAAACTGACTTTGGTAAAGAGCCCTTTAGAATATTATCTCATGTTGTAAATAATATAATTAGCAAAACCCAAATAAAGAAGAAATTAGGTTTTTACATGTCTATTACGACTCTTTTGGTTGTCACAGCTATGGAAATTGTAACAAGTGACGGTAATATATAATTATGAAAGTTTTACAATTTTGAAGGAATAAAAGATTTTTATAACTATATCCTAATTTTTATGTATATTTTTTAAACAATCTTATTTTACTTTTTCATGATGTATTTGTACCATGTATTTGCAAAAGAAATAATTTTGTTTTGACTTTGACTTTGACTTTGTATAACATATAAGTGTTGTGTGTTGTTCGCCATAGACCACGAAGTATTTTTCTGTTCGGCATGGCCTGTCTGCTGTCCACCGAGGGGACATAGTGCTAGGACAAGAAGAAATACGATGATGTAAAATGTTTATCCGTCTTCCTGGCCGGGTTTTACAACGGGGAATTACTGTTTTATGAGTTCCGGAGGTGGACCGTAATATAAAAAGACATCACATATACGTCAGGGCAACGGTAAAACAGAATACTCTATGTGTGCTCGATCATGGAACAGAATTGGCGGAGCTAAAACAAGAAAGGGAATTGTAAAATGTATCATTATGCAAGCAGGTTGAATGATCATTATTATTAAATTTCTGCTTGATTATGAGAGAAATACCATGACCTATTATTGTTAACAATACGTTATTCGTTATTAAAAAGTAAATGGAAAAAAATTTTCTGGCGGTTTTTAAGTTTATTTTTTAATACTAACCCAAGAATAATATGCAATAACTGTATAAAAATTTTATTTATGAAAACTATAGTGATAAAATTATATTGAAAGATTTTTCCAAGGCATATGTTAAATGTTCAGTAACGAATAAAGAACATGCTTAAGAAAACGACTGCAGGAAATGTTTTCTAATAGGCCTAACCATTTTTTATTTAATTTTTTCGTGGCATTTTTAACGTTTTGACGAGGAACGGTCCAAACCCCAGTCTTGTTACTATCTAACATCGACCAGTTGTTAGAAAGCATCATTAATTAATAGCCCAATGACAAATGGCAACTGGGCCCGGAATCGAACCTTAAAAAGCTACTAACTTTTCTCAGGATCGAACCGGCAACCTTTGGATTCAAAGGCGAGCACTATAACCACTCAGCTACCCAGCCAGTTAGCTTCACACCTTCATCGGAAACATAATTTCTAAAATTTCATCTGTAATAAGTTTTACATTGTTATTATCTTTCTTTAGAAAGTCTTAGTTTTATAACAAACGTATTTATTAAAATATTTAGTCGATCCATCAAAATTAATTCAAAAATACGTTTGCAATTGATTACATAACATAAGTTTGTATTCAAATTATTAAAAATTAATGTACTCACATTAATAAAACAAATGAATTCACCAGCACAATTTGAAAAAGACAATACCATCAAATACTAATGAACAATTTTGCGATTTAAAAATTTTCTCGTTTATAACTCTGAGTTGATCTTTTACCTCCTGCTGAGATTCTGATTAAACCAAAGCGGATGAGAATATTTTAAGCGGTTTCTCTACTTACCGCATTGTTCATTATTTCTATGTAAAACGGAACCTCTGGAAAATAACAGTTTAACAATACCACTCGGATTACTTTGAAAATACTTTTTAAACAAATTATATATTAGGAAAACTGTATTGTGTTGTACAGTGCAAATCGTCATAACACAGCATTTGTTTGTAATTTATTTTTAACTATTTTTTTACGATACACAAATTATAAAATATTAATTGAGTGAGATCTAAACTCTTTCAATCAGCTGTTAAAATGAACAAAGGAATGAAAAAATAAAGTAATAATATCATAAAATCGCTTTATTTCTAATACTAAACAAACTCTTAACAAAGTACTGTACTGGATTTCAATTCAAACCATTTACCAAAAAAATAAGAGGCGGAAGAAATTGAATCATTAATTTACTGAAGTGATAACACAAAATGTAAAACAAATAAAACCTAACATGTGATATGACGTTGAATTAAAACAATATTAGTCATAAAGTCTTATTTGACAAGTCCCTTCCCAACCAGAGTGGCCCTTAGTGTGGATAGACTTGAAGACGCAGACAAGATTGCCGCAGCACGGCCGGGACCACTCATGGACGAGTCCAAAGGGGCTCACCTCCCGCCAGTAACATTGCTACCAACAAAACAAAAATTAGGTGAACATTGCCAACTTCTGCATCATAAACTCTATCATATGGCAACTGAAGTATACTGTAGTGAAAACAGTCAAAGAATCATAGTTTGATTTGCTTGAACAATCTGATATTTATTTGTTTGTTCTGAAACACGTAACATCATTGTATTATATGATATAGTATATATAGTAGGTATAATATGACTATAATATATATTGTGTCATCATCACATCATGTTTAACACAATAAATAATTGTAAATGGATTACATTTTGTTATTTGAATTAGTATGGGTTTTGTTATTCAGGGTGTTTGGTAGTCAGTGTCAAAATTTTTAAGGAGTTGTGATACATGTAACGTGCAACAAGAATATGCATTTAGACATTTATATCTCCACTCCACCTTCCATTAACAGTCGTTTTTCAACTGTTTGAAATTTCTCGACATTCAACAACAAATTTTCTATTAATCACCAATTATCAAACTTATTTGCACTTGTTATGACACTTTTATAAAGTATACAAAATTTCCTATTAAAATAAATCTACTTTATTACAAATTAAGTCCTCTTAGAGCATTGTACTTGAATACAAACTTTTAAAAAATTAAGAAAAATGGCACTACAACTTGCTGAAGAAAATATTTACTCTTCAAGCTACAAACTGTCAATTTCACAAAAACTTTCCCACATTCAAAGCTTCAAAATGATGTAATATAAGTGACAGTTCCTATTTGCCTAAGGGACGTTAATCAACTTTAAACATTATTATTGACCGATTTTTCCTTAAATAATTATCATTGTTGGAAATGGCCATACATTAAACAGATTGACAATTAAATCTGGAACTCATTTAATTACTTTAACACCACATCCGATAAAAATACCAACTTCCACAAATCATCACTGATGATAGTAACGTACTTTTCTATCCCACAACTACCAGGATGGCCACTCTCAGGGACGTCCCACTAGGAGTCAGTCCAAAATCTTAAATGCAAATATAGTTTTGTATGTACTACAAATTAAAGGCCTTGTTTGGCAGAGTTTAATTCCGCAAACCGCTCTTCAAATGGTTGACCGAGTCGGAAATGGCAGGCAATCAAAGTTTAATTAAAAATCACTATAACAAACTCAATGCAATACTTTCAGATAGGCTATATTTGACCTTTAAGGTGTGTTTTGTGACATCTTTAAATATTAAGGCGTTTAATGTTTTTTATGATCTGAGAAAACCCAATGAAGTTTTCTTTAAGAATTCATTGGGTACGACCCTTGAATGAAGTTAGTAGTGGGAAATTGAGAGACCTGGGCCAGTTCAATGACCTCTGAGGAATGTGATGACGTCATCGCCAAGGTCAATGACCCCGATGACGTAATCGATGACGTCATCGATGATGACGCAATCGATGACGTCATACCCATGACGTCATCAAAATGACGTCATCGATGACGTAATTGATGACGTAATCATCGATGACGTCATTTCCGTGACGTCACACCCATGACGTCACAGAAATGACATGCTGATGACGTCACCACCCATTACATCATCAATATGACGTCATCGTCACCATGAAGGTCAAGGTCACGCCGAAACTTAAAATTTTTTGGCACTTTTGCCGTTTCTCACACTACGCTCCGAGTTTCAGTCAGAGTCCTCGTGACCTTGATGACTTGGAGCGAATATGCGACTAGAAACAGCAAAAGTGCCAAGTCAAGCTCGAGTTTGCGACGTGACTATGCCTAAACCATCATGTGTCACTCCTCAGAGGTCATTGAACCGAGCCAGGTCTCCCAATTTGCCATGAATGTGACCTTTGAAAACCGAACAACAGAGTGCCGACACCGATGCACACCCTACGACAGTCACCGAGCGACTGACTGTCCGGCTCTGTGTACTCTAGGTATATGGGAAGTGGTGGGGGAAATTGTGATGATCTTGGGAAACTTTTAAATTTCAAACAAGGGGGCACCGTTTTGGTGCTACCTTAAATGTACATGTTAAAGTGTTATGACCTTGAGGTTGACTGTAAACTCGGGACTTAGGATTGTCTTTAAAGATGTATCCAAAGAATCTTCAGATTTGAGTTAACACTTAGAAAAATTTACTAGTAAAACTGTTTAATGTGTATTTGCCAGAGTTTAAGTGTGGTGACCTTGAGTCAAAACACTAAAATACTACAAGTCGATATCGTCCCAGAGTTAAAGTGTGATAACCTTGAGACTGTTTCAAAGATTAATCCAAAGTACCTCCAGGTTTGAGCCAACACTTAGAAAAATTACTCTTTGTACAACAATTTGATGTTGTTTCCATAGTTTAAGTGTGTTGACCTTGAACTGGTTAAAATGAAAACTTTAATTTAAAACCGCACAGTGGAGTGCATGATACAGATGCGCACCCCATGACAGTCGGCGAGCGACTGACTCTCAGACCTTGCGTACTCTAGGCATATGGGAAGTGGTGGGGGAAATCTCAAGGTCATACAAACGGAGTTTTAAAAAAAGTCAAAGAGTAGAGAGACTACTCTACTCTTCAGAGTTAAAGTTGTCTTGGTACGACAATTCGATGTTTTTCCCAGAGTTAAAGTGTGACGACCTTGAGGTTGACTGTGAACTTGGGACTTAGGATTGAGTTTAGTGGTGGAGGAAATCTCAAGGTCATCCAAATTGGGTTTTAAAAATAAGAAACTCTAAACCCCATGGTCCTTTTCTTCCCTTTCCATCTCGTCCGTAGGATATATGGATGACAATGGTAAATTTGACAAATACTGTGGTGATTGTTGACCTCCACTGTGATCTGATTCTTGATTGTCTTGCTGCATTATAATTTCAGACCAATCATAATCTAAATTGACATTGAGCTTTATTCCTGGGTTGTCAAGGAGAATAGACTTCATCCAATCGCAGATGGTTTCTAAATAATGCATGTTGTCGATTGTCAATTTCCAACTTGTAGTAGGTACATCTTCGGTGGAAGACATGGCATCGCAAGCAAGTGTGTCCGCCATGGTTGTTGGAGGAGGAATGACATCTGTTGCAGACGGCAATGCTGGTATAGCAGAGTAGTGGGGAAATCCCAAGGTCATCCAAATCGTGTTCTAAAAAAGATGGCTAGTAGTCTGTGGTGGTGCGGGTAACTGTAAAATGCAAAGGTCAAAGGTCAAGGCCACCCGCGAAGTTTAAAAAAAAATGCAACATATCAATACGTGACAAACTTCACATATTGATATGTTGCATTTTTTTATTCTTTTATTTTTTTTTTGTTTTTTTTTTAATCATTTATTTATAAAACATTACAATAACATATGTACAACAGTAAAACTTAAATCTAACACTGCTGCTTGTCGGCGATGTGGATGGTCAACTCGGTGGAATTGCTACCCGTGCAACCGTGGGAAACCAGGTAGAGACAGCCGGGTTGGATGGAGCGCAGATCCTCGTTCTGGAGGAGATGGACGAACCGTTTCGGCAGGTAGACTTGGAACTTGGGCTCATCCCCCGGAGTGAATGGTGCCTCGCTAAGACTGCAGCAGATGGCCTCTCCAACTGTAGTCTCCATCTTCTTCATGGCGTGGATAATGTAGTGCTTCTCGTCTTTAAGTTCGGAACACTTCTTGATGGGTAGTATGGTAGATTTGGAGTGAGCATTGAACTGCTCAACCAAAGTTTGCAGGAACTGGTGAGATGCCATGGTCGAGTTATAGATCGTCTTCTTCGTCTTCTTGCTGGGAGATGTTGTCGTCTCGGAATCTCGAGTAATACTCATGCCAGGTCCCGGTCTGCTCCTCACTTATATAACCCCCGTTACCCCCACCACTCCCCATTTCCCCACTTTGAAGGTAAGATGCGAGTTTATAGGCGTTTTTTAAAGCGCAATGTCTATCTTTTTCATGTTCTGGACTTTTAGTACAAATACAAACATTTTCCATTGTATACTTGTAGTTTTTATCCAATTCCACATCATTAACCGGAACATGAGTAAATTCTTCGATCCATCTCTTCTTTTCCAGTCCTTTTGTGTAAATATTGGTAAACCTGTTTGAAAACTGATGCATGATGTGATACAAGTCTGTGTAACTTGCAAAACCATCATACCAATCGATATGATGGAAATATTTTGAAATCCACCTGTTGGTAGTAGCAGCTTTGCTAGTTAAAGATGAATAAGAACATGGTGGTTTGAACAAAAATGTATATGGAACACTTGTATTGATGTCGAAAAACACAAGTTCTTTTATGATAAATCTATCGTCATTACCTCGAAATGCTTGGAACTCAATTATACCAGGTTTGGACTTTACTTGTTCTTCTTCCTTGTCCATTGCGAAGATCACTCGTCTGCTCATGACGAAGTCCAAAGGCCAACTGATTTCCACACCACGGTAGGTACGACTTTTATACCAGGCCGTACAGTTGTTGGCGCGTTGGTGTATATTTAACGTGGGCACCGTCCCCGGTAGGCCTAACCCCACAAAGTGTTTGACATTGTTTTAAAAATTAACCATTGCTGTGTAGTTGATTGTCATTTAAGTTTCCATCTTTACATTTTCCTTGTTTTCACTTTCATCACTAACACTTGATTCTTCTCCTCCTTCTTCCTCTTCTTCTTGTATTACTGATGTTTTATGTAGTTGAGCGTATTTTTCCAATTGTCTCCACATTTGTACTTCATGAGGAACCCTATTGAATATAGAAGTATCCACAGGTCCGTATAATATAGGTGCGTCTGGTTGTTTGTCCAAAGTGTCTTCCAGATAATCTTTAATAATCGAACTTGAAAATACCAGTTGTCTCAAGTATCTCGTTATAGGTTCGGTTGCACAAGTTAAAATGAAAAACTCCTCTCGACTAAGTTGAATCTTGTTATCATGTCTTGTTGTGTCTCTAAACCGCAGCTGATGATCACCACGATGTTTAACAATATCAATTTCCACATTTGAATCCAAAAGTCCTACTCTTGTCTTTCTTCCAAACATGTTACTACTTAAATAGCATTCTAGAAGATGCAAGTGTTTCATAAACGATTCCCAAGCATTGTCCGCAAACAAAATCATTTTGGGTCCATGAGTTAAAATCACAGTAGGGGAATAACCTGTTGATTTCATAACACCGATTAAAACACTTTTGTCCAAACTGGACGAGATTGGATAAAATATTCGTAAGAATACTTCACTCAATATGTTTGGAGAAATATTATCTTCAATATCCCTTTTCCTCTTTTGCGCATTCCTTTTTCTTTTACCTTTTTCTTCAACATTATTACTGGCGTGAAGTTGTCCGCAAACGTTGTGTTCATCTCCTTCCCGTTGACCTTGAAGATCTAAAAACTCAGATATCTCCTTCTCAATATCTACCACATTTTCAGGTGTACCACTAGGAGAAGCCATATTGAATACGATGCTACCCATACAACAACAGGCAACAAACTGATGAGGAGCGGCCTGCGCGCTCTGCTTTTATACTCGCGGAATGCATTGGAATGTAACAAAACCGGTTCTTACAATACATTTTTAACAATTCCAGTTAAAGGTGTGTATGTTACGATTTTATCATGTAGAATTAAACAATATGCAGTTGTATTAGCCGGTATAGCCGCGTTAAATTCCATTTCTATTTTTATATCCACACTTGATGATTTTACCGATTCATTCTGTTTAGAACAATCGATTACAACTATCGGGTAACCATCTAAGTATTTTTCTGGTGATAGTAAAGGTGCATTTGTTTTACCGTAATATGAACTTTGGAATCTTGCATACATATCGTACAATATGCTGTACTTTTTATTAGCGAATGACACATTTAAACTATCGTATGGAAAAAATTGTGAATTTAAATAAACTTTAATATTTTTTAAGTTGCAATGATCAAATTGACCTGCATGTTTAGTGATGGTGTCTCTTCTGCCTGTTTGTAAACCAAATATAATATACCTGGCTCGTTCCACATAATTGGATGTTTTAACAGTCCAAGTGTGGCGATCCGTAGTTGGCAAACTGGGATGTTCATGAAATTCCCAACTTCTAAAAGGAATTACAATATCACGATCAGCCTTTAACTTTCTTAATAGTAGCATTCTATGCTCGTCAGCTAATTTAACATGCGGAACTCTCCATACAATTTTGTCTAATGTTAATTTCCATTCTAAAGTTGCATCTGTTGTACCGTCTGGAGCTTTAATAATGTCTTTATCGTTAGAAGATCTCAACAAAACTAATTCTTGTTTAACATTTAATATAATTTTTCTATAATCTTCAGCAAAACCAAGCAACAAACGTAATGGAATATGAAAATCAAAATTTCCATTTGTATCTGGAGTGATTGTGTCTTTTGCAGGTAAAACCCATCCTGCAGGTTGTATTAAATTGGTTTCATTAGGTGATATAGATGTTAATCCCTTTAAAGTTGTTGCAATACCTACTTTTTTAGTGGAATCAACTGTTACACCTGATATTTCATATCTAATTTCGTCAAACAGGAAAGCCATAGGATTATTTATAAATGGAACTGTTGTACCAGTAGTAGTACCATCCTTTTTAGTAACTTTTCCTTCAATATACAAGTAACTTTCACATGGTAGTGTGTAAATGTCTTGATTTTGTATGGGAATACGAATTTCATCGTTATTGTTTAATTTTGATGAAGTGTAAGGGTTGTGGGTGTGATATTCTTTTTCCCATAGGGTTTCGTCGAATGTTGGACCCTGCGCTATATCCAGTATATCCATAATCGGTTAATTGTAATCCAATTCTCTCTAAGAAACGAATGTTCTCGCGTGTTAACTCCTCCACAGCTGAAGAGCTACTAATGCGGTTTCCCGTAGGTTGTTCGCTTTTAAATATTAAACCCATGATTTTGTATTATAGTGTCGATTTTAAATTTAATCTAACCGTAATAGGCTCTTCTCGGAAATCTATCAAGTTACCGTCTTGATCCAATACGTTCAACACGATGTCTGAAATGAAAGTGGTGTTCAACGGTAGATATACCAGGTTTTGTGGCTTTTCAACAATTTTAAATCCAGGTGGCACACTGGGGTAAAAAGTATGTATTATATGAGTATTTGCTCCATCTCTGTAAGCTCCTTGTATAATGTTACAAGTTATGTCTATACTATTGACTTTTAATATTGTTACAGTTTGTTTACCAGAATGTGTTTTATTTGGTTCTAAAATTGCTCCATCTTTGGGAAATCCTAATAAATCACCAATTGAGTTTGGCTTAGTGAAATCTATATAATATTTTGAAGTAAGCTCAGCTTTCATTGTATTATTATTACCTTTTAGCGATATATTGTCTTTTCCCATTTTATTTTGCAAAAATTCATTAATATGATCAATTTCATAAGAACCTGTGGGTAAACTGCACTCTTGTAAGTCTGTAAACTTCCCACTGGCATCTTTTCCTTTATAATAATGCAATAAATTATTTTTACCTTCCGTAACATTGGGAATAGAGTTGTAAGTTGTAAAATCCAATAGCGCCGCCTCCCAAAATCTTCCTTTTTGCAAGCGTAACGCTGGAAAAAGGATACTTCGTAAAGTGGACGATTTTCCTGTTAATGATACCGTATAGGAAGACATCTCAATAGTGACTGATACTTTTAGCTAAGAATTCCAAACATAAATGGCCGCATATTGAAGTATTATCAGGTTGTTCTCTTTTATAATTGTAATATATGTTTTTAGCAGATTTAAAGTAATCTTGAAGTTCTTTTGGTGGTGGTAGATTACCGAAACTATCAAAATAATATACATTGTTATTTAGTTTCTTATAACAAACCCAATGGGTGCCAGGGCCTTCAGTATTATCCAAATTTACAATTCCAGTCTCATTTTGCCACATTTTCTTTGGTAAATTGTCTTTCATAAATACTCCGCGGAAAAATGGTATTTTTAAACAGGAAATATATTTAAATAATTCAACATTAGTCAACGCTTTATGTGGTATAACCAATTGATTTCTTTTATTTAATATGCACGATACGGTCTTAGGTATAGACCAGCCCCGTTTTTTACCATTGACCATATTATCGGTTTTTTGTTATTTTTCCTCGGAGAACGTCTTTTTAGTCTAATATTACCACCATGTTTCTTCATGGTTGATCCTTTTTTATTCCTACCCCTCCTTTTTCCACCTCCTACTGCTGTTTTAGCCTTCATACCTGCTGTTACCGCTAAAGCTGCTGCTTTTTCTGCAATACTAGCGTCACTAGACTTTACTCGTTGCCAAGCTATATTCGCTAGCTTTTTATCAGCTATTGACCTATTCTTTGAATCGGTAAACGTGGAATATGCGATATCGTGTTCTTTACAAGCCTGATCTAACTTATTTATGCCTGGATCGCCTCTTTCCAGTCGTTTTTTCAATTTAGTTCCTGGTCCGCAATACTGATAACCTCCCGGTATGTGAAATTCGTATGGTAAAGCGTCTATTGCTCTATTTACGACAGATCCTACTGGAATACGATTTAAAGCTTTACTTAACAGAGAAACCGCTGTGGACGTGATACCGCCTCCTTTCCGTATAGTGTCTCGATATGGACTGGTGTAATGAAACGCCATGATTGTCTTTTATATTCGAAAAGCGTAACCTATGTGTTACCTCTATGACAGGTTGCACATAAATGATGTAATTTATGGTGTTATTTAATTAAATATCAAAAGTACCCCAATCTGTTGATCTAAACTTTTGTGTATTATGATTAAAAAAGTATTTATAAAGAATTTCTTGTTTAATCCATGCACTTCTCATTTTTTCATCAATAGGTTTATGTTGTCCGGCTGCAATATAATTATGCATATCAAATAATAAATTACCTATTACTTTAACAAGAAAATTAACAGTTACAGCGTTATCAGCATAATCAGGGTCTGCAACATTTGTTAATCGTTTGTTATCACAATTCCACCATTGTTTTCCAGTTGGCTCTAATTGTATTATCTGTTCATAAGTAACAGCATCACCAGGCTTTTCACCAATACCTAAATTTGTCAATGACTTTCCTTTACCATCCCAAACACTATTGTTTTCTTCAAGTAAAGTAAACTTTTTATTTCCCTGTACAAATACATCTCCTTGTCGTGTTACTACTTGGTCTTGTTTCACAAAACCAGATGTTTCTTGTTTTAAAGTTTCCTTTATTTGCCCCACCGTTGCACCATCTGATGGTGCAGAACCATCTTTTACATTCGCTAAACAATTACCAAAGCAATCAATAATTCCTACATCACGTGTAATACAATGATCTTTGATGTATTTTAAATTTACAGCATCATTTTCATTCTTTGGATAACCTATATCGTTAATAACAAATTTATAAAAAGAAAACCCATCTTTTGTCTTTTCAGGTATTATAGAATGTAAATAGCGTCTATTTATGCTGTCTTTTTCATCTACAGGGTCTGCTACGTTAGATATACGTCGATTTTCAGCATTATACGTTTTTCCATCGAATTTTAACGTATTTTTCAATTCCGATGATAAATAACCTCTGTTTATTGCATCAGCGTTTTGATTTGGCTTACCGACGTTGGAAATTCTATGATTACCCGTGTTATATGTGTTTTTGTCTAGTTTCAGTGTTGGTAATATCTCTTTTTTTAATACTTTTAAATTTATTGCATCATTTTCATCTGTGGGATCATTAATGTTTTTTAACCGTTTATTACTAATATCATAATCTCCATCAGGTGTTTGTGGTAAGCCAGCACCTCTTTTTAAAGTATTAAAGTAATATAATCCATCCGAGGAATATCGTCCGAACTTGTCAACACTCATGGTGCAACTGAATAACATTCTAGAGTGTAACCCATTTTTATAATATTAGTCTCGATTTCTAACCCGTATCAGTTTTTATACAAATTCTTAGTCTTTATCAGTTACATTTTCATCGCTCCCGGGACATTTAAAATATTTAAAATTTCCACTAACTAATGCTCCGTCTGATTCATTTCGAAACACATGATTTTTATGAATAAATTGTTCACCAGACAATTTTCTAAATCCGCTAAATGAATTTGGATCTGCAATTAATATATTTTGATAATCATTTACATCCATTAATTTAAATCTTTGCTTATTATAAATAAACTCTTTATTTGCACTGTCATATTGTAATGTTTGTCCTACAGTTGCAGCATCATTTGGATCTCTTCCATTATGCAAGTTTTTTATTACTTTATTTTTACATGTAAAAAATCTAAAAGAATGATCTGGATCTAGATGTACGGTTTGTGATAAAGCAGCTGCATCATGTTTTTCATAACCCCATCCCATATTTGATAACCCTTTACCCATGCAATCCCAAGCATTATTTTTGTATGTTAATAAATTAAATTTTTCATTACCTTGAACAAATTCATCCCCTTGCTTTGATACTACTTGATCTTGTTTTACAAAAGAGGTTGTTTCTTGTTTTAAGGTTTCCATCATTTGACCCACTGTTGCACCATCTGATGGTGCCGAACCATCTTTAACATTCGCTAAACAATTACCTAGACAATCAATAACTCCTACATCACGTGTAATACAATGATCTTTTATATATTTTAAATTTACAGCATCATTTTCATTTTTCGGATAACCTATATCGTTAATAACAAATTTATAAAAAGAAAAACCATCTTTTGTCTTTTCAGGTATTAATGAATGTAAATAGCGTCTATTTACGCTGTCTTTTGCATCTTTAGGATCATCTACGTTGGATATACGTTTATTTTCAGCAGTATACGTTTTTCCATTGAATTTTAGCGTATTTTTTAATTCTGATGATAAATAACCTTTGTTTATTGCATCAGCGTTTTGATTTGGCTTACCAACATTGACAATTCTATGATTACCTGCGTCATATGTGTTTTTCTGTAGTCTTAATGTTGGTGATATATTTTCTTTTAATACTTTTAAATTTATTGCATCGTTTTCATCTGTGGGATCTTTTATGTTTTTTAACCTTTTATTAGTTATATCATAATCTCCATCAGGTGTTTGTGGTAAACCAGCACCTCTTTTTAAATTATTTGCGTAATATAACCCATCCGAGGAGTAACGTCCGAACTTGTCGACACTCATGGTGCAACTGAATAGTAATCTAGGGAGTAACGCATTTTTATGAGATTACCCCACGGTTTCGGAGTTCATCCACTAAAGCCACCCATTCGTTTTCCAATCCAGTATGACCCGCTTCTTTAGCTTCATGTATTAGTTTCATTCTATCCACCAATTTATTGATATTATTGTAATAAATCACATTTGTGTTATATAGTTTCTTCATTAAACCTGTACCTGTAACAGATTTGTTTCTTTTTCTTGGTTCTGGAGCACTTATATCCAAAGTGGATGACACAAACCTTCGTTTTACAGGTTTTCTTGGCATTATCGGCATTGGTTGTCTTCTCGTTGTTGGTATTAACTTGGATACAAATACTCTATATTTTAAAGACCTAGATCTAAAAACTGGCTGGTCAGCTAAATACTTCCTCCTGTATGCATTGGTGTGTTCCAAAATCTGTTTATATGCTTCCATATCTTCTTCTTTAACTAACAATTCTAAAGGCTTTTTTTCAAATAATAATTCAAATAATCCTCTTGTGCCCTTATATCTTTGATTACCAACAATAATATTATCATCTTCATCAATGTTTACCGGGCTATTACCAACCATTAAACCTTCTTCTGTTAATCTTACTCCATAACTATGGTAGTTTTTATTAGGATTTATTCCAGCTAACATTTTTATCATGTATTTCCTTCCTAAAGGTCCTTTGTTATGAATGTTTTCACCCAACAAGCTTATGTTTGACGGACCTTCCCTTGCTTCTTCTTCTTTTTCCTCTTCACTAGCAGTTGATACATCTTCATGTCCTCTTTTAGCTTTTACTTCATATAATTCTCTTATACCACTATAGTCTGGTGATTCTAGCTCTCTTTCAGGTTCTTCACCGGTAAAACCACTATATGTAGAGGATTCCAGGTCTTCATCACTAAAATCTTCTGATTTTATATTTTCTCTTTCAAACTTTGTAATAGGTGCAATTGCATCTCCTTCCAAAACGGGTTTAGCAAATTTTTTGTTTAATTGTTTCAAGGGTTCAGTAATAGGTTTAAAAGTAGATTCAAGAAATTTCTCCCTTTCGCTAATACCTAATTTTAATGCTCTGTTTTTATCCCGAATAGAATCACTAAGTGATTTTATTTCCTTTATTAACTTTTCTTGGTTAACCATGTTTGTAGCAAGACGTGTTGTACAACAATGAATGTTTTACATCATGATCAGTGTATTAGTATAAATTTATCAAATCCTATCCTGTATCGACCATTGTTTAGCGGTTGTTCCTTTATAATTGTTAAAAACCCATACTTTTCAGCCCAAGCCTTTCCACACAACTCTTTAAATCGTTCGAATGGCATATCCGCACTTACATGGTCATAATATATGTGTTTTAGGTTGGTTTCATCCTGTTTAAATACAATTAACATGTTTGCATTGTCTCTAATGAGCTGTTTCGGTATTTTGCTGTAAGTTTGACCAATATAAATGCTATCTATGTTGTTATGTCGACCCATGGCGAAGTAATTCCTTATTGTATTTTGATTTTCACAAGATACATCGTCAAATATGAATACTGAGAATGGTTTAGCCTCTTGCGGTTGCATGACACTTTCGCTTGCGTTAAATCTAAAATATTTAACTTCAGGCACATTATTGAGTATTTGTTCCAATAACTGATATTTTGGTTGTTGTAGTGACTTTGAAAATACATATAAATTATTAAAACGTAAGCCTTTAGGGTTTGTAATCAAATTGAATACTACATTTGTTTTTCCACAATTGGAAGGACCGGTAACCAAACAACGCACCGTGTTTGGTAACAAAACACCGTGTTTCCCAGTATTGAATTGAGAACCATCCACTGTGAGTTCATCTATATTATTAATAGTAAAATTGTCTTTTTGCGGTATTATCTCCATCCTTTGTAATGGTTCAACCCAAAATGATGCTCTACCATTATATTAGATCCTTTTTAGGTATCCAAGAATCTTCCGTCTTATTAAATCCTAACCATCGTACTTTAACCTTATCTTTTTTCCGTTGCAACACCTTTTCAACTAGATATACATCACCTACTGTTGATTTTAACATTTCATGTCCATAAAACCCTCCTTCAAGCAATTGTCCTTTATTATCTTTTAAAATGTAAGTTTCCGGTACTGTAGGTTGCACCTTAAATACAGTAAAAACCTCATTTGTCCAGTTTGGAAGATATCTTTTACTGAATACACCTTTGTATTTGCTTATTCGCACTTTATCACCAACATTAAACCTTTTAGGCTTTAGTTTTTCAACTTTTGGTTTGGTATTCATTTTTATACGTTTTAATACAAGTTTTTCATTTTTATTAGTCACCTGGCTTGGTTTCATACCGATAGTTCTATGAAACTTGTTATTGTAATCGCTTATAAGTTTTGGTAACATATCAAGCCAAACGTGTGATCCTCTGTTGGAAAACATCTTATACATCGCACCTTTTAAAGTTCTGTTAAATCTTTCAATTATTGATGCTTTTACCTCTGAATTGGTTGAGTAATGGTTAATGTTGTGTTTTTTCATTAAATTTGCAAATTCCTTATTAAAATATTCTTTTCCATCATCAGTTTGTAAATGTTTTATAGTATGTTTGTCTCTTTGTATAGCTGTTTCCATTGCTTTTGTAACACTTTTGCCACTTTTATCTTTTAGTGGTAAAGCATCTGCCATTTTTGAAAAACAATTAATAATAGTCAATATGTATTTAAATCCTCTATTTTGTTTACTATAAGGAATCATTTCGATTAAATCCGCTTGATATAAATCATTTATTCCTTTTATCACTGTATTTCTTCGTGGAAACTTTCTTCTTGCAGGTTTATGAAGCTCGTTGACAATTTCTTGCTTCAAGTTCTTCATATTGCAGGTTTGAATGTTTCATGTATCACATGTATAATAACAATGAATGTTGTCTTAAATATTAACATCATTTATATAGGTCAAGGTCATCCAAACTTGTGTAAAAAAATGGGGAACACGGCGTTGGACTTGCCGTGTTCCCCATTTTTTTACGGAAGGAAAAAGGAATAAGGTCGAAGTTGTAGAAGGACGAAGAATAGGTTAGTTGATAGGGTTAATAGAGTAGTGGCCAAAAGGGAGTGTGTGAATTTTGTCTTCCATAATGTGGCGTTTGTCATCCTTAGAAGAAAGTGCTTTTTTTACTTCTGTCACACTGAAAACTTGATGTTTTTCGCTTCGGATTGTGTTAAATTTGGCTTTCAAGGTAGTATCTTCAAATAAACACTTTTTGTATTGATCAAAATTAATGTGTTTTTTCAAATAATTTGTTTTCACACCCTTGGCCTTCTTTGTAGTTGATGGTTCTTGTTGTTCGCCTTTATACACATTGAAGGAATATAATTTCGACATTAGTGCAACAATTTCTTCCATTACTTGTCCATTACATTCATCTTTAAATTTGCCTAAAACTTTTTTATTATTTTCGTTGAAGTTTGGATGATTTTGTGGGTAGTCTGAAAAATCAAAGTCATTCCTATGTACGAACGTTTTTAAATCTTCGTACATGTCTTGAGTCTTTATCCAATAGATAAAAGCGTCAGTATCCATGTATGCTACTCCTATATTGTCACGACCATAGTAGTCAACCATCTTGTTATAATGGAAATCGTACATATGGGTTTTTGAAATATCCAATATGCACATTCCTGCGTATAACGGGCGGTCCATAACAACTTTTGTTTTCTTCATGCTTACTGCCACAAGGTTTTCATTTATTATCATTGTTGATCCAAAATTCGGTTTCTGTACAAGTTTTTCCAATTTTGCAGGGTCTGAAACTAATTCTACAATTTTGTGTTTCCTCTTGTTCTCCAATGTTTTGCCAAATATAGCGTTGTTCATTAATTTAAAAAAGTCCTTTTGAAATGCTGATGTTGCTTTAGCTCTTCTTGCGGTGTTTCCATCGATGTAGGATTTTAGCCAGCATGATTGAGAAAATTGTAATACTCGGTGAATTTTTGTTATTTTCAGTCCTAACTCCAACGCTTGTTGTACAACCCAATAGTGCGCCACATAACGATTTTTGTTGTTTAATGTCATCATTAATTTGGGCCATCTTCCTGTCGGTGATACTTCAGTTTTAGCCAACAGTGGCAAGTCGTAATGATGATCGTGTAGTGTTTCAGGGTACTCAAAATCACAGTCAAAAATATATCCGGTGTCACCTTCTTTGGGAATATCCATAATATTTTCAATTGAATCTGGGTTTATCCATTTGAAGTCTCCGTGAGGTAGCGGTTTAGACATGGCCCAACCATACAAATTATTTGCATCAAAATAGCCAAGAAAAATTGAATCTTTTGTTTGGTCGTAGTTTGGCAAAAATTTATTATTTGCTTTCACATGACGAGTAACAGCTTGGGTTAAACCTCCGCGTACACCGGATTCAATCATTAACACCATATCGATATCCGTAAGCAGTTCAAGGTGACACTTGGTAGATTTCAACATAGCCTGCCAGGCCAAACCGGGAGAAGTAAAAGAATGTAGCGGGTCCAGTCCATAGGCGTCAAAACAGGTGTTGCGAAATTCTTCCATTATATCGCAAAGAAGCGTCACATCCAATTTCATATAAAAATCGGAATATTGTCCGAGATTTTGCATGTCCAATTCATTCCACACATTGCAGGCATGTTCGTAGTCTTCGATAGTGATTTCACTTCCAGTCAATTTACTGGTGAATGCTTCCCTCGGCGGTAGTCTTCTTTCTTCATAACGTTCCGAGCTGTCGATGTAGTCGTAGGGGAAAACCCCTTTCCGTAGAACCAAATCCATCTTGTCCTGCGGGACAATTTTACTTGTTTCCCTTAGATCGTGTCTCCTTAGGTTATCGGTTAGTTTGCTAAGACTGGATGGCATAAATCTAAATGAATCAACAAATCGAAGTTTGATTTTTTTGTCAACAGTTTTTGAAAAACTAATAAATTTTTCTGTTGTTTCTGCCAACACCTCTATTTTCCTATCGTCTCTACCCAATTCCGGAATGATGAAGTGTGAATCATAGCCACTAAGGTTGTGTAAAACTACAGGAATAAATTTGGGTAGTTTGTAATTTACATTGCATCTGTTACAAGCCGCACCTCTATACTGTCCAGTTAAATGGTCATGGTCTCTAACTTTATAATTATCATCTGTAAATTGGTTTTTGCACAAATAACAAATTCTTGCCAAGTCATGTTGTTCCTCCTCTTCATAATCCAGTGGTATCATCGGCTCTTTAACACCATACATAGTTTGCACTTTAAGAGCGATTTCATATAATTTATCCACAAAAATTTTTGCTGCATTTTCACCTCGGTATAATACAGGTAACGATGAAAGTCCATACTTTTGTAGTTGTTCTTCAGTCAAGGTGGATTTTAAAATCAAACAAAAACTATTTGCTTTATGCTCTTGATATTTCGTCCTTCTATCGATCTCTCCGTTCGCTATATCTTCTGGTATGAGTATAGATTCGAAATCTGCATACACCACTACTGGAACTCTGTACTGATGAGAAATTTTTTCAAATTTTACTATTGATCGGTTGGCAGAAGGCAAACAAACTTTTACTTCATAGTTGTTATCACACAATTTTTTATGTTCAGTCAACCACTCTGATCCTCCATGGGTCAAATCTTTCCAAATAAAACAAAAACATCTTTTACAAACTGTTATTGGTCCATTCCTTTTTGTCAACTGCTTTTGAACCAAACAAACAAAATTTTTAATGTAAACATAATGTGAAACTTCTCCTTGAGTAATTAACAACAAATCTGTATGATCTCGGCGTTCGGTCTTTGTCACTCTCAAGGGGTAAACATTATTGCTATCATCCAGTCCAAAAATATTTACACTTACAGCAGGATTTTGTTTTTCAAATTTACAAACATCTTTAATATTTACTGGGTATGACAGTCCTTGAAAATTATATCTATTATTTACATTTTGATAGTACCTACCCACTCTACATGGATGCTGTTCTGGCAAAATATATTTACACAACATAGCATATCTAAAACATTCATTATCTACATTTTGCACATTTATACAGGATTTAGTAGCTTGAATTTTTTTGGGTAGAGCAATATAGCTGCTACCCCTCATGCCGTATCCGTGTTTTTGAACTCTTAAATCAAGTCCTTCAATTGAAGTTAACCACCATCCGGATCCTCTACGTTCATGTTCTTGTAATTTAGTAATCAATTCTTGCAAACAATCAGAAATGATATTATTTACATCGGATGCTAACATGAGAGTGCGATTTTTTGTTACGAATCCTCTCAATGTGGTTTCTCCATCTGTGTTAGTAAACAACGCGTCCAAAACCAATCCAAATTTAATAAAGTTTAGTCTTGTCAATTCTTCTTCCAAAGTCTGTTCAATTAATAATTTTGCTTCGTTTAAAAAATTATCCAACTCGAGGCGTTCATTTTTAATTTTAAAATGTACTACCTTTTGACCAGGCAAAGCTGTAGTACGTAGAGGTCTTGTTCCATTTCCATCTGCTTCCTCTTCCATGTCCATTTCCGTGTCCGTGTCCGTGTCCGTGTCCGTGTCCGTATCCATGGCCGCTGTAGTTCTTCCTACTCCTGATGGTCCAGCACCTCCAAACTGGATAACGCTGGGCCTTCTCCGCTGCATCCGTTGTAGGTAAGTATCAAACTCGTCCAGCCTTCGATGGTGTTCGGCTAAAAATTGGTCAAGCGAGTCCAAGTCTCCCTCGCTGACTTGCACATCTGCCGTCTCCTCCGCTTCGTGCAGTTCTTGATGGATTTGAAGAATCACTTCATCTGGGAAAAATTCCCCACAAATATGGCAAAGAAGCATTTTTTAACACTTTTTACCATAAGCGCATTTAGGATGTTTACTCAACGAAAGTTTATCCAATAATGAGAGGCTGTGTTGGCCAACCTTCTTTTATAACGGGTGGTGGGGGGTGACCTTGAAAAACTCCTTCTGCACATGCGCAGAACAAAATGTAAAATACATAATTCTTCTGGCGCAGTGGCAGGGGCGGGGGCGGGGCTCACCACCGGGGGGGGGGGGGTCACTTCTCGTCTGGAGCACAAAACTTTTGGTTAAGGTCAAAAAATTTTCGAAAAAAAAAAATCTCGGGGGGGGGGGGGTCGCACTTTTTAAAAAAATAAGCCACACTTGGGGCATTTATGTTACCATCGCTGAAGCCTCCTAAGAGACCCAACTATAGACAACTCCAAACTTGTGTGTTACTTATACCTAACTGTTAAATTTCTAAAAGACCTTAATATATTTACTGTGTTAATAAGACCTGACTGTTAAAGATTTTGAAAGTTTTTATATATTTAGGTCAAGGTCACAAAAAAACTTTAAAAAAATTAAGCCCCACACCCCCCTATGGGGGTGTGGAGCACTTGGGTTGTCATCGCTGTAGCCTCCAAAGAGACCCAACTATGACAACAAGGCAACATCCAATGTCGTGTACCCTTCGCCATGCAAGACTTTTAAATATTTACTGCATTAGTGTAACAAATAACTAACAAAACATTTACATAATTTTGAGAGAGGTTGAGGACAGCCCTAGTGGCTTACACGTCCTCGGTCCAAGTGCAGAGGCCGCCGCAATTTGGCCACAGCTGTGGTCTGCATGCCAGCGTACAAACGGACCAAGTCCCACACCCAGCCGCAATAGTGCATGCCTGAGAGGACCCATGCTATCATTGGTATACACAACTTTTGGTCAAGGTCAAAAAATTTTCAAAAAAAAAATCTCGGGGGGGGGGGCTCCTTTACCCCGAGGGGGGGGGGGGTTCACCGACTACACTTCTACTCTAAGTCTGGTTCAAGGTCACCCACTACACTTATACTCTAAGTATTGGCAGTACCCCCACCATAGTCGAGTCCCTATGCTACGCGACGGTGCTCAGCCAGTGTGTCTCTGGCTTGCATGCGGTGAGCATCGCTGTTCTCCAATTCTGTACATGTAAGTATTTTACAAGTTTTTCACTCTTTTACTTTGGACAAACATGGCTTAAATATTTCTGTGTTTTACTACACTTTAACTCTGGCATAATCAACTTGTAGTCTTTCAGTGTTTTGACTCAAGATGATCACACTTTAACTCTGGCAAATACACATTAAACAGTTGTACTAAGAGAAGATTTTTCTAAGTGTTGACTCAAATCTGAAAATTTTTTTATACATTTTTAAAGACAATCCTAAGTCCCAAGTTTACAGTCAACCTCATGGTCATCACACTTTAACTCTGGGACGATATCGACTTGTAGTATTCCAGAGTTTTGACTCAAAGTCACCACACTTTAACTCTGGAACAACATAATATTGTCATACCAAGAAAGTTTTAACTCTTATGCTCGAGGTCACCACACTTTGACTCTGGGACGGCATCGACTTGTAGTATTTCTGTGTTTTGACTCAAGATCATCACACTTTAACATATACATTTAAGGTAGCACCAAAACAGTGCTACCTGACTTGTCGTTTTTAACTTTCACAATTTTTTTAATCGTCACAATTTCCCCCACCACTTCCCATATGCCTAGAGTACGCAAGGTCTGAGAGTCAGTCGCTCGCCGACTGTCATGGGGTGCGCATCTGTATCATGCACTCCACTGTGCGGTTTTAAATTAAAGTTTTCATTTTAACCAGTTCAAGGTCAACACACTTAAACTATGGAAACAACATCAAATTGTTGTACAAAGAGTAATTTTTCTAAGTGTTGGCTCAAACCTGGAGGTACTTTGGATAAATCTTTGAAACAGTCTCAAGGTTATCACACTTTAACTCTGGGACGATATCGACTTGTAGTATTTTAGTGTTTTGACTCAAGGTCACCACACTTAAACTCTGGCAAATACACATTAAACAGTTTTACTAGTAAATTTTTCTAAGTGTTAACTCAAATCTGAAGATTCTTTGGATACATCTTTAAAGACAATCCTAAGTCCCGAGTTTACAGTCAACCTCAAGGTCATAACACTTTAACATGTACATTTAAGGTAGCACCAAAACGGTGCCCCCTTGTTTGAAATTTAAAAGTTTCCCAAGATCATCACAATTTCCCCCACCACTTCCCATATACCTAGAGTACACAGAGCCGGACAGTCAGTCGCTCGGTGACTGTCGTAGGGTGTGCATCGGTGTCGGCACTCTGTTGTTCGGTTTTCAAAGGTCACATTCATGGCAAATTGGGAGACCTGGCTCGGTTCAATGACCTCTGAGGAGTGACACATGATGGTTTAGGCATAGTCACGTCGCAAACTCGAGCTTGACTTGGCACTTTTGCTGTTTCTAGTCGCATATTCGCTCCAAGTCATCAAGGTCACGAGGACTCTGACTGAAACTCGGAGCGTAGTGTGAGAAACGGCAAAAGTGCCAAAAAATTTTAAGTTTCGGCGTGACCTTGACCTTCATGGTGACGATGACGTCATATTGATGATGTAATGGGTGGTGACGTCATCAGCATGTCATTTCTGTGACGTCATGGGTGTGACGTCACGGAAATGACGTCATCGATGATTACGTCATCAATTACGTCATCGATGACGTCATTTTGATGACGTCATGGGTATGACGTCATCGATTGCGTCATCATCGATGACGTCATCGATTACGTCATCGGGGTCATTGACCTTGGCGATGACGTCATCACATTCCTCAGAGGTCATTGAACTGGCCCAGGTCTCTCAATTTCCCACTACTGAAGTTTGTTGAAGGTATCTAGGTTGAATTGGTATTTCATGAAAAACGGGTCAAAATTTGTGTAAGCCAATTCCTTCCCCTTAGAAAAATAGGAAAGGTCACTTATATAATTTTAAAGCTTAGAATGTGGGGAAGTTTTGGTGAAAATTGATAGTTTGTAGCAAGAAGTATAACAAAATTTTCTTCAGCAAGTTATAGTGCATTTTTTCTTAGTTTTCCAAAATTTTATTTTCAAGTAGATTTTATATGGCTTTAAGAGAACTTAATTGGGGAAACCTGCACTTATTCTAAAAGGAAATTTTACGTAGATTCTAATAATGCCATAAAAAGTTAAAATAAGTTTAGAAAATCTTGATAAAAACAAGTCTTTGTTAAGGAATGTAAAGAAATTTAAAACATTTGAAAAATGACTAGTACTGGAAGGTGAAGCGAGATAACATGGCCTAAATTGTGTGTTATTGTACCATTTTGCATTCATAATAACCCCTTAAAATTGTTTAGGCTACACTGACCACCAAACACCCTGTATAACTCTAGTCAATTATTCAGGTAGGCCTACATAAAAACTTACTAGGATATAATAAGTTAATAAGCTAAACATAGACATATTCTGGTAAGAATTGATTTTTTCCTATTTTCAATCAATTTATCCTGCAAATCGTTCTAAAAAACTATCAAATGTTTCTAAAGAAATTAATGCGTTTATAGGTGGAGGCGCATGACTTTATGTATCATATTACATAGTATTATTGTGACGAATAAATAGATACGTACTTCTTGGTATTTTGCGCAAGTCTGAAAAGGGTTGGCAGCACTGGAAATGACGAGAAGCAGCAGGGCTACCAACGTGACGGCCTTGACCATGATGAGAGATGTGCTGCACGGAGACTGTCCACACTACACTTGGTTGTCCGGGGATGAGGCGTCAGTGCTCTTGTGAAGCTTTGAAGCTTGTCACTTAATTATGAAATAGGATGTGTATAAGGAATTGTGAGAATGTCTAGTAGTCATAATTACGATTCGACTAAAAATACTAAAGGGTCGCTTTCCCAAAACACGTTTATCTTACACACACTTAGTTCGATTCAGAATTGATCATACCTGCATGTTTTGTTTTATATTAGGTTTAAGTTTAAATTGACTTGGGGACAGTGAAAATAATTTAATCATTCACCATATTCCATAACGTGAATAGACTTTTTCATAGGTAGGTGATAGGTAAATCAGTAGGAATACTACCACTATCTTACCCAGGGATAAAACATTATATAACTGAGGGGAGGGTTTTGCTTATGTTGTGATAAAATGTTTTATCACTGTAAAATCCAGCTAAATAATAACACCATCCATTACAACTCTCTGGCGTGGTCTTCTAAATGTAAAACAAAATACATTAGGTGAAATGTCTGTTCAAGAAATTCAAAGGTTTAGGTGTATAAAAAATCTACTTAAGTAACTATAACAACTGTAACAAACATAATTATAACGGATGTTCCAAATATTTTAAATCTAGAGTTTAGGTGTTGATCAAATGTGTACAACATAAATACTCACCTTGTTACGTCTACTTCTGAGGAATGAAATGTTATCCAAAGTGCTGTGTTTTATACCTTACTAAAACAATAGCGAGCTATAAAAAATTATCAGTTACATTAATTTTCAACCGACCAGAAATATTTAACAAAGCTATTGGAATAATAATGACCAATTAGTGTCTTAAGTAAAGCAATCAGTCTATAATTTCTATAGCCATATATTTTTCTATGTTAATAAAACTAGTTATTGATATTATAGTAGTATGGTTTGGGTACTCTTAGGACAAGGTCAAATTGAGGACTGTATTTGGTTAATTATGGGGATATGCGCATCCGGTTAAGGTCCTGGGCGTTATCGGTGGATGAGATCAGCATAAATATTAGTGGATTGGGCGGAGGAGAAAATGGGCTGAGGGTTTATTTGGTTGCGGGACAGCAACGGGGAAGGTTGTGGGCTCTGGAAGTAAGTTATAAACAAAAATAAGACGTTGAGTAAATAAGTTGAAAATTTCGGTTGAACATTATATATGTTTGAAACTTGTAGAAGTTATTTTTGACAATCTGTAGGTGTTGGTTAGTATTGTAATTTGTTGTTTCAAGGAGGAGAAGAAGAAAAGTTTGTTGTAGGTGAGAAGTTAAAAGTTGAACTTCTTAGAGAAAGAGAATAATTAAGGCGAAAGAAGTGTTGTTGAGGATTCAAATGTTGGCGAGAGAATAGAAAGTTAGTTTACAGTATTAAAATACACGGTAACAATTTTATATGAAAGGGTGGGGTAAAGGCAAGAGATGTATTTATTTAATCAATAGTGTTTTCTGTCACAGCATGGTGTTAACTAAAAGTTCTTCTTTATCTTTAATTTTCCTAATACATACAGGATAACTAGAAGTGATGTTTAAATCTGTAGAGACGGCGTTGTAGTACTTTTCCATAATATTTGTTGTTTTTCCAAAGTTTCAAATACATCTTGTAACCACCTTTGTGTTTGAGTTACAAGTGATGTGTGTTGGTATTTCCTAAGGTGGTGTTAATCGAGCCGGCGACATTTAGATGTGGTGAAAACACGAATTGAAGCTGGCTCGTTGGATTTGTAAAAGTAACTAAAACAGCACTCATCCGCACCCTGTGTGAAGAACTGGTACAGGGCTACTCAGCCAGTAATACTATTTATTTTTTTATTTTTTATTTTTTTATTATTTTTTTAACATCCTTACATAAAACATATACTACATAGGTAGACAGTGAAATAAGACAAGGCATAGTCGCTAACCTTGGCATATACATAAACCACAGAGAAACGGAAAAGAAACAAGCTTAAGGTTCTCTCTGTGTTCAAACTTTACTGGATGTAAAGTATGCCAAGCCAAGTCGTATAATAGGTACAAAGTATTCTCGTATCTCTGAAGAATCCAAAGTTGTTTGTAAAGTCCTGAAATATTTTGTTGGAATTCGAAATAAATTTTCTTGGTTTTAAAGAGATTTATTGGTTAAATCTCTTCTTGAAAAGTTTGTTGGTTTTAAAGTTACTGCCGTAGATTGGGGTGAATAGGGACACTGGGGTGAAAAGGGACAAATACCAAGAAAAATATTTAATTTGATTGCTGTTACCTTATCGATAGTCAAATTATGACGATTATTACATATTATTGTAGATACAATGTTCTGTTATAGAATTTCACATCTCTATAATATAAAAATGACATTTTTCTAATTTTGGTAGCACTACAAAAACAAAGTGATATTTTTGATAAAAACATAACCGACAGAGTGCTGTCTGTAAACAACCAAAAAAAGTAATTTAACTAGCTAATTTGACATTTTTTTCTGCCTATTTTGATAATAAAAATAATTTTATATACATATACATTTACTAAATGTACCAATTTCTTTAATTATCACTTGTACGATGTTATTTTTTTAAATATTAACCCAAGAATAATATGCAAACACTATATAAAATTTATATTTTTATCATCATTTATTGATCAAATTAAATTGAAAGATTTTCCAAGGCATGCGTTAAATGTTAAGTGACGAGTAAAGAACAAATTTAACAAAACCAGTGCGGGAAATGTCTTCTCATAAAAAATATTCCATTCACACTTTCATTGGGAACACCATTTCTTAAATTTTTTATATTGTTATTACTTTTTCTTTTATAAAACCTTAATTTTATAACACAATTATTTATTGAAATATTTATTCGATCCATCAAAATTAATTCAAATATATTTTTGCAATTTCATAACATAAGTCTTTATTCGAATTATTATTAATTAATATCCTCAGTTACATTAATAAAACAAATAAATTCACGAGTACAAGTTTTTTTTTTTTTTTTTTTTTTTTTTTTAAGAGGTTGGCGGACCTCTTTTTGCCTTACTTTGCCCCGTTCACATAGACTATTGATCTGTGCGTGGATCGTATTAGACAAAGTAAGGGGGTGAGCCGCTACAGTACAAGGTGAAAGGTACTGATAAAAGTCACTGGCAGAACGCGGATTCGAACCCACGATATCGCTGCCATGGTTCCGAAGTCCGGCGCGCTAACCACTACGCCACCGACTCACCCAAGTTTGAAAAAGACAATACCATAAAATGCTAATCAATAATTTTGAGAATTTAAAAATAATGTCTTGCTCTCAACTCTAAATTGATCTTTCACCTCCTGCTGAGATTCTGATTTAATCCAAGCGTATGAGAATATTTTAAACTGTTTATCTTTATATTTTACAATACCACTCGGATTACTAAAAAAATTGTTTAAGCAAATTATATGTTAGGAAAACTGTATTGTGTTGTACAGTGCAACTTTTCATAACAAAATATTCTGTTTGTAATTTTATTTTTAACTATTTTTTATGATACACAAATTATAAAATATTAATTGAGTGAGATCTAAACTCTTTCAATCAGCTGTTAAAATGAACAAAGGAATGAAAAAATAAAGTAATAATATCATACAATTGCTTTATTTCTAATACTAAACAAACTCTTTACAAAGTATTGTATTGGATTTCAATTCAAAACATTTCCCAAAAAAATAAGAGGCGGAAGAAATTGCATCATTTAATTACTGTAGTTATAAGACAAAATGTAGTACAATCAAAACCCAGCATGTGATATGTCGTTGAATTAAAACAATATTAGTCACGAATGTCTTTTTTGACAAGTCCCTAGCCAATAATAGTGGCGCATAGTGTGGGTCCTCATGATGGCACATACTAGATGGCCGCAGCACGGCCGAGAAAACTTCTGGATGAGTCCAACGGGGCCCACCTCTCGGGAGTAGCATTGCTACCAACAAAACAAAAATGATGAGAACATGCCAACTTCTGCATCATAAACTCTCTTGTACGGCAACTTAAATATACTGTGGTGAAAACAATCAAAGAAGTTTGAATCAAAAACTCTTTTTTGCTTAGGCCTTTAAACAAAAAAAAGACACATAAATATTAATGTTTTTTTTCTTTCAAATATTATATAAATAGGCCTAAAGATTTTATATTTATTTTATCGTTGATTCCTAAGATTAATCACATGAAATGTGAAGCTTTCCAAAGGCATATGTTAAAGTTACGTAGCACTTTTCATATTGCATAATTTTAATACAAAGACAAACAAAAAGGAAGCATGAAACATGTAGTGACATGTAAACAGTACATTGTTTACATTGTTTACGATTTGGGGGGTGATGTTGTTCGCATCCACGTCATTCCATTAAAGCTGCACGTACTCCCCGGGTGGTGCTAAAATCGCTAGTGATCTCTCAGCTATGCCAGCTGCCAGACCAAATCCTAACGACCCGTTCCCGGGCCACTTTTAAACGTACTGACGCAGGTGCTTTGCACTACAGAACATCTTTTATTATTATTATTTAAGTTGGTAGCTGGCTATGATAGCAATACGATATAGTACATTGTTTGAACAAAATTCCAATCTAACATCAGATTTGTTAGTTCTGAAACACATAACATCATAGGATAATATAAGCATGTTGTGCATCGTGTAACATAGATTACATTTAGTTATTTGAATTAGTATTAGTTTTTGTTATATTATTTATGGGTACATAAAAAGTTTCTACAAAACAGGCTCTACGAACAGCCATTTAGTTGATGGACACAAACTTCACCATCGATACAAACTGGACTTCCTCCTGGGACGCTTTTCAAGGTCGGAACCACTTCTTGATAGCTGACCCGACCGTAGCGGTAGGTGGTATGAATCTTCCTCGGTAGCAGTCATATACTCAATCGTTTCCGCACTGGAGTGGGAAGATGTAATTATTGGAAGTACAAATGGGGAATGACACAGGACCAGTCATGCGACTGCGGAGCAGAGTATCAAACTATATGGAGTACATAGTCGCAAAGTGCCCACTGAGTAGTGTAGTAAAATTAGTCGGGAAAAATGAAATAATTTTTGGAAAGCTAATTTCTTTTTTAATGTGTTCTATGGCATCCCCTGACCTTCCTCCGAAAAGTCCCCTGAAATCCCATGTGGGGATCATGCCCAAAAATGAGGGGTTGGCCTATAAGGAGTTAAAATAAATTTTGATATTAAGCATACTAAATTTGATTACATTCCAGAAGGTTTATGTATATCAAATTAAAGGTCTTAAAATGTAGAGTACAATGCCGTAAACCCGACCTAAATATAACGGTCGGGAGAAAAATGGCAGACGTTCGAAATTTAGAATAAAATAATATTATCAAAACTTTGAAATGCAATAACTTCCGACTTATTTGACCTTTTGAGGTCTGGTTTTCGGCTATGTACTCTCCTTATTAAGACCTTTAAAATGATGTATAGCATGGCTATGGACTAAGAAAAAATTTTCAAAACTCCCTTTTTGGGACGTCCATGTAGAGGGTGGTTCAAGGGTAATATGATGGGCATAAGTCAAACTATCCCTATTTGCTAAGGTAATTGTACAAGCAAACGTTTGCCGCAAACCGGACCTCAAAAGGTCAAGTATTTCGAATATTATTACATTTTTTAGCGTGTAGATTAAAATTTGGTTTTTATTCAAAGTTTGACAGGCCGCCATTTTCGACTCAAGCAACCTTTTGAGGTGGGGTTTGCGACATTAAATTCTACTATTTAATAACTTTAATTTGATATACATGAACCTATTGGTCGATGAAAGACTTATTTCTGACTCCACGAGGGCCATCCCATCATTTTTAGGCATGTTGCCCACTGGGGATTTCAGGGGACTTTTCTGAGGGAGGTCAGGGGATGACATAGAACACATTTCAGCAAAAAATTGGCTGTCCAAAAATTTTTTCATTTTCCAGCCATATTTTGGCTTAATTTTACTACACTAAAAGGATTGACCGGTATGTATAGCTCCGGCTGCAAGCTGCATGTGCATGCCCGGAATGAAGCTGGGCTGCAATAGCTTAGCACACTGGGTTTAGCTCTATAAAGAGAGATCTAATTTTTATATTAGTGTTTATTTTATTATTATTTTATTTATTTATTTATTTATTTGAAAGCAACAATAAAACGGAGAAGAATTAATTGATTTTTCCCCAATTTTCAATCAATTTAGTCTGGAAATCGACACATTAAAAACTACCAAATTTCACTAGATGAATTAATGCATTTATAAGTGCATGCTTGTGTATCATAATAAAAGTGTTTGTTACGAATAGATATATACGCACTTCGTGTTGTTTTGCGCAAATCTGAGGAGGGTTGGCAGCACTGGAAATGACAAGAAGCAGCAGGGCTACCAACGTGACGGCCTTGACCATGATGAGAGATGACCAGATCTGCTTGATGAGCTGGATTGGTTGTCCAGGGATAGTTGTCCGTGCTCTTGTGATGCTTTGAAGCAGGACACTTATGGAATATGATGTATATAAGGATTTGTGAGAATGTATAGTAGTCATAATTGAGTGTCGACTAAAAATACTAAGGGTCGCTGGTCCTCTTCCCAAAACACGTTTATCTTACGCACACTTAGTTTGATTCAAAATTACAATTAAACATAGAGACATTTTTTGTTTAATATTAAGTTTAGGTTTAAATTGACTTGAAGAAAGGGAACCTAAGTTTAATCAATCATTCACTATATATACCATAACGTGAATAGACTTTTTCATTGGGGGTAGTGCCAACTTTTTCATAGCATTGGCGTGTTTGAAATTTGAAACCGTTTTATTGTGATCTTCCGCGGCCTTCGTGGAAGTGCAAGAGACATGTGATAGGTAAATCAGTAAGAATATGCCTCCTACCACTATCTTACCCAGGGATGAAACATTATATAACTGAGGGGAGGGTTTTGCTTATGTTGTGATAAAATGTTTTTGCAGCACTGTAAAATCCAGCTAAATAAAAACACCATTGATTACAACGCATCTGGCCATCCAGATTTCAAACAAAATACATTAAATGAAAAGTCTATTCACGTTAGTCAAAGGTTAATGTCTATGAAATACCTACTTAAGTAACTAACATAATTATAATATATGTTCCAAATATTTTGAATCTAGAGTTTAGGTTCACCAAATATGTACAACATAAGTTTTACCTGTTACACATACTTCCGAGGAATGAAATATTGTCCGAAGTGATGTGTTTTATACCTAAATAAAACAATAAAGAGCCATAAAAAGTATCGGTTATATTAGTTTTCAACCGACCAGAAATATTGAACAAAGCTATTGGAATAATAATGACCAATTAGTGCCTTAAGAAAAGCAATCACACAATCAATCAATCTATAATTTCTATAACCATTTTTTTTTTCAAAGTTCATAAAACCACTGTTATTTATATCTGAAACTAACAAAACATCAATACGATATAGTACAAAAAAGAAATTGGTCAAACAATTTCAATTTTGGGTATATACACCATTAAAATAACTATGCATACTTACCTAGTTTTAGTGTTATGTTTATTAAAAGAAAAATTTATACTAAAACTTTTACTTGGTGGGTAATCTTAGTTAAGAAAATATTGACTTAAACTTGTCAATATAAACTGTTCAATGATCTGGAAAATGTTATATAGTTTGGTTTTCATTCAGAACCTTCCCCAAAAGAAAGTTGTCGGCCATGTGCCCGGTTGAAACCCACCAGGAACAAACCATTTGCGTAACTGCATTCAACCTAATAAAATAATTAATTAAAAAGGTCGATTAAAAATTAAATCGTCCAGAAAAATATCTCAATTTTACACATGCTTTATTGACACAAAATTTATTTTAAATTTACATTCACATAGAACATTTACTTTAGGTGAAATTGTGTTATCAAGTAACTTACTGTATTTCATCATGTATTGGATTAACTTTGTACACATTTGCATTTTCCTACACTTGAAATGTTATTTTTATTAAAAGAAGAAATTCAATGTTAGTTTCATAGGATTTGGTTTAGCTATTGTCACATCCAATCAATGTTTCAATATTAACTTCATTAAAATATTTATAGTATTCTTACCTTCTTACCAAAGTTTTCATAACTTTCTATGAATAATGTTAATCAATATATGAATGGTCAGTGTTTAATCAAACTGCAACAAAACATTGAGGATAGTAGAAATAGCTTGTAACCCGAAAGTGAAAATTCATATAACAAGCGTTTGAAAAATGTATCTGGGAGTTGTTAAGCTTGAGTATTTAGATATGGTGAAAACACCAATTGAAGCTGGCTCTCGGGATTTGTAAAGTATTTATACATTTAGTATTTAGTAAACAGCACACACTCACCCCCTGTGAAGAACGTACAGGGCTACTCAGCTAGAAATAGTATTTTTTTCCACATCCTTACATAAAGCATACTACAGGTAGACAATGAAATAAGACAAGGCATAGTCGTTAACCTTGTTTATACCACAGACTTGTATATACACATTGGTTTATGATGTTTTTAAATAAACCACAGAGAAGCGAGAAACGAAAAAAGCTTAAGGTTTCCTCTGTGTTCAAACTTTACTGAATGTAAAGTATGCCAAGCCAAGTCATATAATAGGTACAAAGTATTCTCGTATTTCAGAAGAATCCAAAGTTGTTTGTAAAGTCCTGAAATATTTTGTAGGAATTCGCAATAAATTTTCTCGGTTTCAAAGAGATTTATTGGTTAAATCTCCTCTTTAAAAGTTTGTTATTTTTAAAGTTACTGCCGTAGATAGGGGTGAATAGGGACACTGGGTTTAAAAGAGACAAATACTAAGAAAAATATTTAATTTGATTTTTGTTACCTTATTGATAGTCAAATTATGACAATTATTACATAATCTTGTAGATACAATGTTCTGTTAGAGAATTTCACAACTTTATAATATAGGAATGATTTTTTTCTAATTTTGGTAGCACTGCAAAAACAGATGTGATATTTTTTACAAAAACATAACTGACAGAGTATTGTCTGTAAACAACCAAAAATGTAAATTAAGCAGCCTATTTGACATTTTATTCGGTCTATTTTGATGACTAAAATAATTTTATATTCATGTAAATTTACTAAAAGTAACAATTTGTTTAATTATTATTTGTATTTACTACACTTTTGAAAGGTCATTGGGGTGTATAGGGACATAACCTTAAAAATAAAAATCTTACGTTATTTATTTTTAATTATAAAACCACTATTCCATTCATTATTTAAATTTGTTAATAAGTTAATGTTGTAACTTTCATAATTTTTAGGTGATTTTAACGATTTTTATTCCAATGCCGTTCGTTCAGAGTCAGAGTGCCGTTGATACAGTTGCACAGAAAGTATTTAAAATAGGGCTAAACTTAGTATTTATTTATTCAAGTCATATAGGCCTACAATAATGAATATTGCGTTCACTACCTTTTGTCTTAAACGGACAGAGCCACCAGTTTAAATTGATGCTATTGTTGCAAAGTGCTTAAATATTTTAATGTTATTAAACTAAACTTTTTGCGAGTTTGTAATTAAAAAAATATATATATCCGTCCCCATTCACCCCTATGGAGCAATTAATAATGTCAACAATGCTATTTAGATTAATTAAACAATTTAAAAAATATATGCATTTTTTTAATGTCTGGGGCCAAAACTTTTTTGCATGCAATTGGTGCTTCTATATTTGTTTTAACACTATACTTAAGTTTTAGACAAATATATATACTTCTTTCTCTAATTATAACAAAAAACCCTGGAAAACTGTCTCCATTCAATTAAAAAAATGAAATCCTGTTGTTTTATATCCAATGAAATAATAGGCTTTAAGTATCACAGTAATGTGAGTAAGGTATGAAATCACCCAATGACCCCTGACCCCCTCCCAAACTTTTGAACTATTTGAGATATTTGAAATCGGTTTGAGGCAACTTTTTTGGATATGAAAATTACAATAATGATGGTTAGTTTACAAAGTTTTAACCTTAGGGGTAGTGGGGGTAGAGGGTAGCTCAAAATTTTTAATGGGAACCATGGTCGACTTTCATATCATTTTATAGGTCTTGTTGAGACTAAACAATTGACATAAAGGAAATAAAAATCAGACCACTAATAACAAAATGGCAATTTAAAACTACTTTTTATAACCTGTGTCTTAAAGAGCATTGTAAAGAAAAAAATATTAGTTTTATTTACTACTACAATACAAAATATCGAAATAAGTTTCTCCAAAAGATTTTTCCTCTATAAAAATATGGCCTCATTAAAATTCTTGGGAGTAATGATGGATTCTCAATTAGCAATATCAAATTTACTAAGTTTTTAGCAATATTTCAAAAGGATTGTACATCGTAAGAAGACTCCGAGAAAATGTTACTGAAGAAATATTAATTAATGCGTTTTATGGCTGCTTCCAATGCCATATCATGCACGGAATTACAACCTGGGGTAGTGCTCTATTAGCAGATAAGGGTTTTAAAAAGCAAAAACAGGCAATAAGAATTATTTGTGGAGCTAAAAAAACACACTTCAAGCCAAATTTTTACAAAAAATTTTTAACTTACCATTCAAATTTTTTTGATTTTACAAATTTTTTAAATCTCAAAAACAAATGAAAAATCCACCTCAAAATTATAATACACACACATGAAACAAGGAACAATATTTAATTCAAAGCATATAACCGCAAGTATACAAAATCTTAACGAAATATTGAATAAATGGAAACTAAATTATTTAATACATTGCCCATTACTTAGTTGGAAATAACAGAAAAATCATGAAAGAAAAAATTGACTGAACAATTAATGAAGAAAGCACCATACAAAATTGAAGAATACTTATCTAAAAACTTTCTGATTTCTTAGAGTAGTATTTAAAATTGTTGTTGACTTAACTGTTGCTATATTATACCAATGGAATAAATTATCATTATTAAGTATGATGGTCATTGAAAAAAAACTATATTCATTCATCATCGTTTCACAATTATCACCACCATCAACAACTTTGTTATTAAATAAACCCCAACGACTCCTCGACGGTAAGGGAATCTCTGATTAAATAGTAATTTTATCCGTAATGTGAATACAAAACTATGATTTGTACAAAAAGATTACATTGTTTAAAACCAATACTTTAAGCACGATGAGAAGGGCGTACTTTTGTTTATTCTAAAGCATGATTCCAATTACAAAATGTGGTGTCTTCTTATCATACAAAGACTTGCTTAAAAATATAAAGAAAATAAATCGTAGGAAGTAAACTCCGCATCTCATATAGAGCGCCCCAGGCAGGCAGTGCATGGCAGGTGTGCCACTCTTACCGACATGTTTTGACAATAAATTGCTCGTTCCTCTCAAAACACTCAGTTTTATTATACTCTTCAGAAACATATTCATTAAATATTAAACAACAATAGTATTTTTCTGTTTGTTGGTTTTGAATTTTTAGTGCAAAAGGGATCAAAACACCATAAACTTTATTTTGGTCACACACTTCATAGGCAATTTGTACGCTAACAACACATGGTACTTTGTATGAAATGTCATCTGCGAAATGAGACTAACAACATGTGGAAAGCAAGTTTTCTTGTCTATTTATCACAAAAGTTTTTTTTTAATTGGTGTAAGTTCTAGGTTTGGGAGAAAAAAACTTGGTATGATCATATTTATCAATGAAAATAATAAAACAAAGATTTGTATGATTTTAGGAGTGTACAAATAATTTAAATAACAACCCATGTAAAAGAAATGTCTTCCAACAAATAAAAGTCATGTTGTAGATCATCATCTTGTTAAACCAATTGACAATACAATCTAAAAAATACCATAACTTTAAAGTAAATTCAATATATTTAAAGGTATGAAAACGTATCATATTTTTTGTATATTATACAAAAAAATTGGAAGTCTAATACTTTTTCATACTTGTAAATATATTGAATTTACTTTAAAGTTATCGTATTTTTTTAATTGTATGGTCAATTGGTTCAACAAGATGTTGATCTACAATAGGAATTAGATAGAATTATTTTAAACTCTCCCTCACAAAACCGGATGTAATTGTTGCATCTACTCGTATTTGATAGGAGCGACAGTGCACCTTCAGTACTAAACCAATGCTAACCAGTAGACTTAATCATAAAGGGAACAGTCGCCATTTTGAACAATGTTTTATTTTGCTTAACCAATCTTTTGAAATATTTTTTATATTTTAGGATGATATTGAATGTTTTACATAGCAACAACCGATTAAACAAAATTTTGACATTGATGAAATGCAAAAGGGATTGAAAAAATAATTAACTAATTAATTTGCTGAAAATCTTAAAATTTTCAAAATGTTTAAAAAATGCAAAATGTTTTTTTGAACTGAGATTTGTTTAACTTTTTTAAACGACGTTCTTACACAAACATCAATAATAACCACTGAATTTTCTGACACAAAGAATTTCATTCAAGCTATGAAATAATTCTTTAAATGCTGCACTGTATCTATCAAATATCAAATTAAAGCCTCTACAACTATTTATGTAATGGGGAAAACTTTATTACTTGTCAGGCAAAAAACAATTGCAAAAATTATGGGTTTTTCTGTAATGTCTTTTTTGTTGTTGGAATCTAAATTGAATTCCTACCTTCCGAAAGCATTTTGATTAAATTTCTGTTTATAATATTTTAAGTTTCAACACTTAATCCATAACGGGATATTTTTGGCTAAATAATCATTACCAAAGTATTCTTATCACATTGTTTTAAGAATATTATTTTGTATATTCTTCTAGACTAATTTGAGGAAACATATAAATAAAAATGGATTTTCATGTATTTTCCAAGTTTGTAGATATAATCGATAACCCACACATCTTTTGATTAAGATATATAATATACACATACTATTTCAAATTTAATTGTAAATAAATGTCCAATATAGTTCTAATTTATTACATGACCTATCGCACTATTTTAGAAGCTTGCAGAGACTGAAGTGGTTTCCGCTTTATCCCCGTACTGCAGCTGTTCTTTATTGAATTACAGTGGACTGCCATACATTCCTAATGCCAGACTTAACTTTATGGTTGTGAGCGCATTTTATTGTTTGTCTCAAACTTTACTTTTATAACTGTACGTTTCCTAATTTTACTGCAAAATATCTTTTGGTGACCCAAATAAAACAATTTTATTAGATTTTATCTTAAATAATAATTTTTCAATAACAATCAAAATAATAATAATTGTTTTCGATTGTTTCAATGAAAGGTTTTGTATAATTAAGATTTTTTTTGTAAAATCTAAATAAGTTAGTCTAAGGATTTTTATTTTTGAGAAATTAAATTTATTAGATTAACAATGGCTAGATTAGATTAATCTATGTATAGATTTCGAATAATAACTACAATATTTATTCATAGGTTTTAAAACTACAATTATTTTGCAGAAAAGTTAAATGGCAGTGTGTGAAAAAGTACATGAAGGCAAATAAATTAAAAAGAAATAGTAAAATTAATCTTCAAAGTCACTAAAGCCTTCCGATAGATCAATTCTGTTATGTTTCCAAAAAAGTGAATTTTCAGCATCTGAGATACATTTTATAGAGTTTTTCTCATTATATGGCTTGTTTTATTTAAAACAATCATAATTAAGAAAGGCCATTCAAAAGCATCTGAAGCGGATAGAATGATGTTTATCAGACGAGGCAACGTACTTTTCAGTTGTAACCACCAAACAGTTCGCTGGGAGCTCGCCAGGTTGCAGCACTGAGCAAGCCGTGTATACAGAAGCATTTGGCTACCTTAAACCATTGACTAAGGATACAAATAGACGAACCAAGCTTATGACGAATTTGTGCCTGTTCGTGAAATTAGTTCATGTTCGTCACGCTAGAGAGCGCTGGCGCTGGTTTGTTTACATTTGTACTTGATCGCCGCCATATTAGAACTAACCTCATTTTGTCATTTAATAGGCCTAATTGAACATATATTATTGTACAGCAGCATACAAGATATAAGTTATAATTTTACTTTTCACCCCCTTGAATTACTTTTGTCTTTATATAATCCCACATTACAATTTATTTACTTCAGATATATTATTGAAATGAACTTCAATCACTAATTACTCTTTTATAAGTGAATCAAGGCATAGGCTTAGCTTAGGCTTTAGATTGAGTTTTGGAGCAAACCTGTAACAGCTTAGCTTTCAGGCTAATTAATAAAATATGATGTGGTGACTCAAGCAGTAAAAAATATTTGTTGTAAATTTCTGCCTGGAAGGAAACGTTCAATAGCTGTGCTATGGCAGAGCCTGATCCAAGATGCAACAAACTTCAAGGTGAGTTGATAGTCCATTGATAGTCCTTACTTTCTATTGTGAAAGTCTTATACATTATTTTATAGCTTGTATTACCTCTTATTGAACACTAGCCTATTACTATATAACACTATTTACTTTAGAATACGGTAATGTTGTGTGTAGGATAGTAGGGCCTAAACTTACGGAACTTAAGTTTCATATAGGCTACACACCGGTACATAGTACATCCTGCCTCACCTAGATTAACAACAAATTCAGCGGCTTAAGACCATTACTAAAAATTGTAGTTTTCCAGCCCATTCAATAGTGGATTAATTCTAATCCTATAGCCTAGTTGGATGATGACAATGTCCAGTGCATGATTGTAATACTTCACGACAATAAATATTGCTTACTAGTGCGGTGGTTGTCTTGGGATAAAGTAGCACACAAAGTGGTAGGCTGATTTAAACAAAAGTCATGCTGATTGGTTTTAATACGGTTATTTGATGTGGTTTGATTCCTACTTGTTTGGTGAGGTTAGGCCTCCTGGTTCGCAAATAGGATGGAAGCTGCCAAAAGCTTCAAGTAATAGGCCTAAATAAAATTTTAATTCCATTTTGGGTTTATTTACATTGCAAGGATTTTGAGCTAGTTTAACTAGGAGCTTGAGGTTAATATATTCTGGTTTGTTCTAATAATAACTTTATTGGACATCCAAGGATGTATCATACAATTTATACATTATTGTTTCTAGGCCTACTTAATATTATAATTTATGAAAAAAATCTTCAATTTTGTAAATACATTTCGATATTAAAATAATTTTGAGCTTCTTTTTAAATGTTGTTAAGGGTAATTCTTTCATCTTCTTATCCAATTGGTTAAATACTTTTTTTGACATTTCATGAAGGTTCTTCTTTGTGTGTGTATATTTTACAAATTCTGTTCTTAATTTTTCCTTATTTCTTGTGTTATGTTCGTGTACATTAAAATTTTTCTTATACTGATATAAATTTTTCTTTGCGTGTATTGCCAATTGATATAAATATATTGATGGTAGAGTGAGTATTTCATGTTCAATAAAAAATTTTTTGCAGGATGTTCTTGATTCTAATTTGCACATTATTCTGATGGCTCTTTTCTGTAATGTAAATAATTTTTTTGAATATTTTTCTCCACCCCATATTAAAGTGCCGTAGCTTAGATGACTGTGAATCTAAGCTATATATGACTGTGATTTGAGGATGTGAATCTCAAAGAGCTTTAAATCGTGTAAGCTAGAGGGATTAATTTATGTGTCTGTAGTAGCCTATATGAATGCTGATGAATCTTGGGGGAAATCTGTGATCCGTAACAGTAGGATTAAGGGAAATTTTAGGAGTCAATACATTTTCTGCACCCCTGTACGGTAGTTTTTTTAGAATAGAATAAATGTCGTTAAGCTAAATTTTGTATTTCACAGTAATTTTTTATCCCATTCAATCGAAATATCAATACATACTTTTATTCGACAGTTGTGTAGGCGCTAAGATATATGAAACTGTAGGCTACCTGAATTGATAACAATAATGATTACGAATGTACAAACGACTAGATAGGCTATGTGATGCGGTTGAATTGATTAAAGAATGAGACTGGACATGAGATCATGAAAAAATTCTATGTGACAAATTAAATACAAACAGATAATCTATGATCATTTGCGAGAAAAAATTTTGAAAGGCTTGGTACGGTACCGTACTGTAAAGATTGTTAATTTTGTAACGAGAAAAACAAGAATTTGAAGGATAACGTTTAGTCGAACACTTTTAGGCCTATACTATTTTATAAAACGATCCTATTTAGCCTATATGGATTCCCCTGACTTTCCTGATTTAATGCCAATATCTCTGACTTCTGTGTAGTAGACCAAATACATTTTATTTTGCAATTCTTGTGAAAGATAGGCCTACATATGGAAGGAATTTACATGCCGTTGTTTATTAAGTTTTTATTGGAGCCTTTTCTAATCATTTTGTCTTTTGGAAAATTATAAAATTTGTTGTCAAACGGTGTAAAACAACACTGTAAAGATATGCTCTTTCTTGATTGGGCTATATTGTCAATGTGGTAGATGAATTCAATTTGAAAAATGGCGTTACACAGTTACAAGAAGTAGGCCCTACCGAGAACGCAAATTAGAAAACAGGCAGAACTAGTTTATTCCCATCCCATGTAAACCCGCCTGATAGCTTACTGGCAGTCGAGACTCGGCACCCGTCATGAGCGCTCACGTTTTAATAAGAGTAGGCCTACAGTTTTTATTCGTCCGTGTTAGTTGTCTGTGTTAGTGTTATGTGTATCTTTTAAACTGTGACGTGGCCATCATAACGATGTGTTGAAACCAAGTTTTTGTGTGACCAGAAGATGATGTAATTTAAAATCGAAACGCGTAGTCGAGTCTTGGAGTAAGAGGATCACTGGCTGTATCAGGTATTTTAACCTTTTAGCAATATAAGTGAACGTGATTCAGAATAAACAACACACAATGAAAACTACAATAATGATTTATTGGTTCTTATATGAATTACAGCTTTACTTATTTTTTCAGCGGCAGGGAGCCTACCTTTAAAGAGACCAACAAAGGATGCTCAGAAGCAAAGAATTAGCTGAGACATATCATGAAGTTCTCTTGTGGCAAAAGGTCAGTAAAGCAAAGTTTCATTCTCTTTTCATTTCACACTAATTTTCTATACAGGAGGATTTTGGAGTTGTATTTCGTTGTAAAAACGATTGTTTAAGTTTTATTTAGTGAATTTTCCTATAGGGAATAGGCCTATGCTATTATGGTAGTAGTCGTGGTAAGACCTAAGCCCGGCACCAAGTTACTTTTTAGTTTTGAGGTTGTTAAGAAGGGTACTTATATTTGGGGGTAGGCCTATATTTTATTCTTGTTGAAAGAGACAAATAGGCTAATTTATTAATAATGCAGGTAGTTAGTAAAAATAAAAATATAATGTAGTCCTTTGTAAGCATAATTCATAACAAATAACTGTTGGGCCTAAAGTATGTTAATCGGATTAAAGGTTTGCCCTATAGGCCGTATTGTTGTACCAATGTTTAACAAACGGATTATTTTCCAAATTCGCAACCCCCATATTTTCCCCAGAATCACTTATAAACTGTATGTGAGGTGGAAAACCAGAAGGTGTCACCTCTTGTTGGCCCTGTGTTTTAAGGTTGATAATAGTTAATAATTGATAATAAAATTTTTCCGAAAAAGTTTACGGGGTGTAAATCTCCAAAATCCTTCCGGTTAAAAAAAAGAATAATCCTGAAGCCATGTTAAGCTACAGTTCTAGCTACAGGCCTAGAAATATCCGTTATTCCTAATTATTATTCTGGGGCTATACAAAATGAATTTTAATTCCTATTTTTGCAAATTTTACGAGACCCACGTGAAGAACTAGATTTTTGGGTACTTTGAAAGCAAGGGACTGTTCTTTGAGGCCCAGCATGGGTTTGGAGGGGGAAGAGAGGGGGAGGAGATTTTCTCTGTGTGCGCCCTATCTCGCGAGTATGCTCAGTGCGGAGCTTATTTCCCCATGAAACTTTCTTTGTTATAGGTTATAGTATATGTGTATAAGTATGGTTTATGTATATTTGATTTATAATTATTATTAAATACATTTTGTCTGCATTGATTTTTAATTATACTAGCTTACCCGGCATACTTCGCAGTGCCAACTTGAGAAATTTGTTGCCGTTCAGGTAAGGTCGTTCGCTGCGCTCACTCCCCATCAGGCTTAGTTCGTTTGCTACGCTCACTCGCCGCAAGTCTATAATATCGTCTGGTTTTTTATTGCTAATCTTCCCTCAATAATATAAATGAGAAGAGCTGTTTATTAAATTAATGATCGCCAAAAATTAGTAATCATATGTTACAATACAAAAATGTTGCTTCCATAAGAATAACATGATAACTTTGAGGAGATCTAGGGCGTTGTCCATTGTAAATATTAATATGACAAAAGTTAGACTTTCCTATTTTAAGCCTAAAGAATGAGTATACCAAATTTCAGCACTCTCTAGTCGGGAAGTTGGAGAATTAGTGATGAGTGAGTCAGTGGGTGAGTAATTGAGGGTTTTCTCTTTTATATTTTTAGATTAATGCAAAGAAAAATTCCTCATAATCCCTCTCATGTAACACAGCGATTTTAACTATTTTATATTATAAAATTACTTACAATGTTTGGTTGAAATATTAAACCTATTAAGTTAAACAATTAATGGTTCTAATGATGAAATGTGGTTCCTGATGAAGTTAGTCAACATTTAAATACAATATTTCGTCATAAAACACGTAAAATGGATTTAATTTGTGCAATTTACTGTTGCAGAGTAAAACTCCGCATGCACTCTCTGCCGTTTTACTGGTGAAGCGGCTGCTTGAGGGTTAACAGTATTTCTTAATTTATTGTAAACTATTTTTTATATCATGATTGCCCCAGCTGAACAATTTTGTTGAAAGTTTTAATTTATCACTTCACATTTTAAGGGAACGGCTTACTGATGACGTCTTGATTCTTATACCTAAGCATATAGCTACCGGTATGTCAATAGTACATTGGCCTTAGTAAAGACATAGTTAGATCCACAAACCCACCTTAATTTAAATAACCAAGTCAAATTGCTATCAAGCTTTGCATTTTAGGCTTCAAATAATGTTCTTGAAAAATATTAATATGGGGAAAGAATGTTTTTTTCTTTGTGTTGATACTAAATTGAATATCGTTTTCATATAAGGACCTTTTCTAAAATTTTAGTGCTAGAAAAATACCACCCAACTTTTGAAAAGTCCTGGGTTATTATCCATATATAACTTCCTGAAAGTGAAACTTTTTCCAAGCAGGTGGAGGAAAGAGCATGAGATAAAAATTTATAAATAATAAATTGTCGACAAAAAAGTGCTAGAGAGCGATATTTTGGATCTCAATCATATACAGAATCTAAGTAAATCATCGGTGTTTTAAAATAACAATCGAGACAACCGATATTCCCGATTAAGTCTGCCTTATTGACATCGGCGAGCCGATATATCGTTCCATGGCAATTTTTGGATGAAAAGCAAGTCACAATGTATCGATAATTAGTATTTTATGGGAAAACACGATAAATGATATGGTAGGCTATATAGCTCCATAGCATCAAAATGGTCAAGAACGGAACTTGTGAATTAGCCTATATTTATTTTGTGATTTTTTTCGTTGGCCTATTTATATCATACTTGTTTTTTTCCAGGATAAAAGAACAAGAAGAAGCTGATGATGTGTAAATCTTCGAATTGCAAATTTGTGTTTCAATCGGTGTTAGTGTCATATTTTCAACATTATTAAGCTGGTGTTTTTTGTTTGTATTATCTTATTCATTTTTGTAAAATTGTTTTTATTCTTACAATGAACAATTCAACCTTGTATATAACCAAATATGTGGAAATATTACCTATTCAAAGTTTAAATAAAATTAAAGTGTGATGTGTTGAATATTTTTCATCTTTTCCTTAATTGCACTCGAGTAAGTTGAGGTTTTTTTAGATCACTCGTTTTTTTTCAGAATATTTTTGAACATTCATTTTATTGAATGATATTTATCATTCAAGGTTTATCATTCTAGGTTTAGAAAACCTAGAATTCTTGATAACTTTGGGAACAGGGTGTCTACAACCTTGAAAACGCCTTTAATTTGAATTGGCCTTGAAAATTCCTTGAGACTTGAAAATGCCAGTGTATCCTTGAATTTAGTTTGATTAAAAAAAAACGCGTCGCAGCAGACCTGAGTACTCCGTCAATTTCCATTGGTTATTTATTTATTTTTTATAATATATAAAAAATTTATAATAATCAAAGATTTTCACAAAAAAATAAATATTTAATAGGATTATATTTTTAAGTTGATTATTTTACTGTTATTTAGAAATAAATTTTTTGCCAACAGTTATAAACTCTTTTGTTTTTATTGAATACTATTTTAGTAATGAAATTTCACCTGGCGTAAAGGAAATTTTCCTTAGAGACGGGGGAAAGTAGAGAAGGCAAGTTGATGGCTGCACGTACTTGCCTGTTGCACTTATTGCAAACAAACCTTGTCTATAGAAGTACTTTTCTCCTTAATTTAGGAAAATAGACGTAATGGACAGTATACTTGCAGCCAACTTGCCTTCTCTAAGCAACAAGATTCCTTTGATCTAACTAAATGAACTAAAAAGTTCATGTGAACATATATAGCACTAGCCACCATTTTCTTTATTACACCCAGTAATTTTTATTTCTGAAACTAATTGAAAATTTTTAGAATCTGACAACAAATTATTGCGATTTTTTCTAATAAAATCACCTCAATTTTCAGGAAGTATAATTCAAAATCAATGTTTTCTGCAGTAAAATGGCAATAACTACGTTATTTGTTTTCAAATCCGTACAAATTTATATGGATAAAATTTCTTAACTGTTTGTGTCTTGTAAAATTCGATGAAATTTACAGGTTTAGAGATGTGTTCCATTGTAACTGAAATAACAAAAATTTAGATACACACAAAAAAAAAATCATACAAAATGGTTAGTACACCAGAGACCAAATAATATTGCTTTGGCCATATTTTGCTTTACCAAAATATGGTAGAACTTAAAGCAATGTTTATATTAAATTATGACATTCTTGCAATTAAAAGTTTCCATTATCCATAAATCCATTTAAGCCAGTCATAATTTTATTTTTTAAAACAAAAACAAATTGGCAAGATATAGTACTTTTAAAAAAAGAAGTTAGTAAAATGTTTAAAAAAAATAAAATTAGGTTCATAAAATTCAGGTAAAAATAAAATTCAAATAAAATTCAGGTTTTTTTAATGTAAATTACTTGATTTTCTTATATCTTATATTTGAAAATGTAAAATATTTTGTGAATGTAACGTAAAACAGAGCAGACAATTTTTTAAGTGATGTGAATTTCGCAAGTAGCCTAAAAAATGTGAAAATTAAGTGAAAAGGTAAAATGTTGGTAATTTGAAAACGTGAATTTCACGTCTTTTTCACGTGAAATTAGCAAAAAAAAATTGTAAAAATAATGCGAAATTCATGTGAAAATCGAGTAAAAAAGGGTGAAAATTCAGTGATAAATTTGCGATAGAGTGAAATTTTGGTGAAATTAAAATTTGAATTTCACGTTTTATTTTCACGGGTTTTTGACGCGAAATTCAGTGCAATTTTTATGTCATTTGCGAAAATAACTTGATTTCCTCCTTTTTTAACGTGAAAATGTTCAAAATGAAGCGTTATTTTCACGTGAAAATAACGTTTTTGTGCTATCTGGGTAAGTGAAGAAGAACTTTGTTATTCAAAGTTTTGTCAGGAAGAGTCAACAAACTTGCATTTGCACTATGGTCACCCATATATATTTCCACATATATTTATATAAAGAATAAGTTAATTGGACGTCACAAGGAAAATAAACAAGTATTCAGAAAAATAGACCCTATAATATTTAATATAACATACTGTAGTAAGAGAAAAAAGCAAACACTACACTGCTTTATGAGTGCATTAGGATAACATTTTAGAAGGATAATTTACGATTTTGAAAAAAAAGGTACTTAAATTAATAATACAAATTTACGGGCCACAACAATGGCGCAACATGAGAGAGACAGACAAACTATCGATAAAAAGGACAAATAATAATGAAATGTCAAACAGTATGTTAATATAGGCTACTCTTGTCTGTTATGGAGAAAAGCAAAATAATAATTATTTACAGATCATTCTTTGTAATTTAGATTTTAAGACGATAAGCTATAATCATCTTATAAATATACATACAGTTTACATCAAAATTAATAAGCAAAAAATATATTCATTTTATCATTTACTCATAAGGACCAGAGAATACAAACATAAATAGTTAATAAAAATTTTCAATTTTAAATATCAACTAATAGTTGCAATTTTTTATGTAAAATCAAGATGGTTGTGTTAATAGCACAATAATAATGATCAGCAACTAAGTGAATGAGAAACATAAGGCCTTTTCGCATCATGCAGACAGACACCATTATTACGTAGCCGGTCCGTTGTGGCACTCGTGCCAGTCCGCTGCTCCGCTCGCTGCGCCGCGCCGCGCCGGCCGGCTCATCGGTAGCGGTGAGGTGGGGTGAGGAGAGGAGCATTGCCTGCCAAACCAAAATATCTCGGCCGGGAAGCAGACGATGCCACGGCGCGCCGTTAGTTCCAGGGACGACCACGGAAGCAGCACTGCATTGGGAAAAAAACTCAGAGATTGGCTGAAAATCCAACAGGTTCGCTAGTCGCGCTCTCAAAAGCTTGGCTTCAAATTAAAGCATTGCTTGGCTATTCTATTTAGATGTATATTCAATGGTAGAATTTACTACAAGACTAGAAAATTTTACAATAAATTAACACACTATTGACTAATTACATGCTACATGCT